>PVJH01047771.1:0-11135 GCA_004026705.1 Nesogale talazaci | reverse complement strand
CACTGCAGCACTATCACTAGGGGCCACTTTAACAACAGAGAAGCTAAAGTCAATTGTTTCTTCAGTGAATAGGCTTCTGTTCTCCAGCATATATTTACTGAGGCATTTAGGGCAGATTTTTGCCATTAAACTGGAGTCTGTAAAACAGGGTTGTCTACAAATATTTACACTAGTGCTGATCGCATCATGGTTTGCCACTCTGTGTCACTTTAGACTTGACCTATTTTTTAGCGCAGGCTTTAACACCTTCTTTGAATTACTGATTTCTACGTTCTCTGTCCCCGCCTTTGGAGCAATGAGAACCTGAGATGACATTCACTGTGGGGTCACCAGCAAATTCCCTAACCTCCAAATGTCCATTTCCTCATCATCGCAGCGTCTATTTGAGAACTACAATACCTTGGATGGTTGTCACAAGTTTTTAAATCATACATGTCATTTGCATATGAATCCCCTTACCTCCAAAGACATTACTTTTTAAGTGATTTAAAAAAAAATTTGTTTTTGCTAAAATACATATAAAGCCATTCTCTATGCCTGGCACACTGACAGAGCTCAGTAAATGCAGATTTTAGCATCATTATTAAGTGAAGGGGAGAGGATTGCCTCTTTTTTCTGCTGTATTATATCTCAGCAAATTATCAGTGCTTAAGGATGAAGATTGTCATGAGTCAGAATTGACCCCCTCGCAGTGAGAAGGATGAAGATTTTTACAAAATCTGTGGACAACCATCAACTCTAACATGTAAGATGTAAAGGGGAAACTTAATGGAGCATCTTAATCTTTTAGAACATTATAATAGTTAACGGCTACTTTTTTAAATTAGAAAAAAATACATAGATATTTCTAAAATAATTAGCTCACTAAATAACACACGGCTAAGTATAAACTTGAAAATCCTAAATTTCAAGTTAAATCAAAGCATTCGTACAATAGTTTGGTGCTAGAAAATACTGCTAAATATCAAGCCAATATTTTATAAAACATTCACATGTTAAAGGTACATAATTAGTCATACTTTTTTTTTTTTTTTTTAGGCATCACTGCCCTGGTGGTGGTTGTAGGAGGCCCAACCTTTGCTCCTGTGAGCAGGAATTGAACCTCCATTCCAGTGGGCCGCAGTCCCACGCACAACCACTACGCCACCGGGGCTCAGCCCAATTAGTCATACTTTAAAAAGATCCGTAAGGATAATTAGAAAAAACGTCTGGAGGTCATTATATTACTGACTGGTTATACTGAAAGAAATATTTTCTTGGGCTGAGCCCCGGTGGCGTAGTGGTTGTGCGCGGGACTGCGGCCCACTGGGACGGAGGTTCAATTCCAGCAGTGGGGCTGGACCTCCTACTCCCACCACCGGAGAGCAGTGATGCCCCCAAAAAATAATAAAAAAATAATAATAATAATAAAATAAAATAAATAAAGAAATATTTTCTTTAGTCAACACAAAAATGCCATAAATTTAGGCAAATGAAAATTAATTCTTGCATTGCATGAACAAAAAAATAATGTATGCTTATAAAGGCTGATTCATTCGCAAGCATTCCATTTTTATACTTGTTCACAGTTAAACGGTCAAAAGCCAAGTCAAAAAGCTCTTAAGGATAGTTTTGATGTCACATCCTTGCTCTAACAAGTGGTTAAGTGAGAGGCAATTCAGACCAGTCAAACTCCTACACCAAAAACACACTTAAAAGAATTTCTATCATTTTTTCTCTATTGATTCTAACAAAGAAATATGATGAGAAAAACTTGAGAGTTCTCACTTATTTGAATAACAAGTGAAAATCCAAAAGGCCTTCGCTGTGTGTTATTATTACCAACTGTATCACTGAGTTTTATACTGACAGCACTATGCTATAATTTCTGAGGAAACCTCTACATAAAGCTCCATAAACCCAACCATTCCTGTAATGTATCGCCTTATCTAGCACACACTCATTTCAAACACAACTTTTCATGTTCGTATAATTTGTTCAAAAATGGTAATAAATACATCCATGAAGCCAGAGAAATCATTGCACAATCTATTATAGTACCTTGTTCTTACCAGTACTGACAGTTAATCCTGGACCCAAGATCCAATGTAAAAGAAAAATATTTCTATATTACTTGGTTTAATTAAAGATATTCATTATACAAATACCTTTTACTGAACCAACTCTCTCAATCAACATTATAAATAATAAGGGCCGAAGTGTAATGTCTGTGAACAATTATCACAAAACTAAAACATGGATGTCTGTCAGGTGGTGGCAGATCTTGCTTTCATAATAAATATAAAATCAATTTCCTGCTCTAGTTCCTATTCCAAGTTGAAAATGATATATCTGACTATGAAGTCCAACTACTTTCATCCTTAGTTCTTTTCCTTTCTCCTTAGAAAAAAAGGGCAGAGAAAGAGAAACAAAACTTACGAGATAATCTAAGTCAATTCTTTTTCATGTTAAGACACTCAGATAATAAAGGTCACTATTTAAGATGCACACATAAGCTTGCCATTTCTATTTTAATGCAAATATTTCTTCATATGCCAGTCAAGTATTCCAGGAGTCCCTCCCCAGTAATCCCTCTATAAATTCTTATTTGTAAGATTTGGCACATATGAAAATCTGGAGAAACCTTTTTGTCTATAAAAATAATACGCAACTTCAAAAATTTTTTGTTCCCATTACAATTAAAAATAACTTCATGTTTTAAATGAAATTTTGCAGGTAATGAGAGTCTAATGAAGATTCATTGATTTAACTAGTTTGGGGAGCCTGAAAAGGGAATGAGCATTTACAATTACCAAGTTTTCATTGAGAAAAGCTGCTAAAATGTCGGTCCGTACAGGAAGTCCTCTTCACCAACAAATACAATCAGGACATGTGTCTCAGGAGAGACTCTTATCGTCCTCTGTGTGCACATTCCTAACTCCCATTAACATTATTGGGCACCACACATGCACACCAAGGAGATGCCAGACTCGGTAGTGTACAAGCATAGCAGCTGTGGGCTAACTAATCCATATGGCTCTGAAGAGAAGTTATCATTTATTGGGTCTAGAGTAACAACTACAGTGGTGGAATTCAAACATTAGAATCTAGTCCCAGTAGGCATGTCTTACCTAATCCTCTACCTCATCTAGCCACACTCATGGATCATAGTTAAGAATTTGCAATTCTACCTCTAGTGATAATGTATTTACACATTAATTTGAACCTTAAGTCACTCAGAGGCCCAGACAAGTTCTGTCATCCTTCCATTATCCACTCCCACTCCAGTATTCATTCATGCATCCTCCCCAAAAATACAGAAAATCCAAGTGGCTTTAGATCTCTTTCTAGGTATCAAAGGCCAGGCTTATACCGGGAAAGTCAGCAAAATCAGATTTAAGTAAATAGCTCCACATTTAATTTGACTGCCAAGTACTGTATATACTTGAGTATAAGCTAACCTGATTATCAGCCGAGGCACCTAATTTTACCAGAAAAACTGTATTTTAAAAAGTACTGAAGCGCTGAGCCCCGGTGGCGTAGTGGTTGTGCGCGGGACTGCAGCCCACTGGGACAGAGGTTCAATTCCAGCAGTGGGGCTGGGCCTCCTACTCCCACCGCCAGAGAGCAGTGATGCCAAAAAAAAAAAAAAAAAAGTACTGAAAAGTTGGCTTATACAGAAGTACATATGGTAATACGATAATCATGAATATCAGATCTACACTAAAATCAAATTTTTCAAATTGTCTAAAAAGCAGAGTTTAAACACTGATTTTGATCCCTCAGGCATTTGTGGGTTCAAGTTAGTATTTTAATTCTCATTTAATATCATTTCCTGAAACCCAATTCAAAAACTTTCTTCATCCTTCCCTAGGGGGAAAAATATCCTTTCAAAGTTTAGTTTAGTGAAGACTTTGGTGCATAAACACTGTTACCATTTCTGCAAAGAGCTGATAATAGGCATGGTGTTGACATTATGCCTGGGGAAAAAAGTCTAGTATATCCTTAGTGGATCTTCATATGCAGAAAATACAATAAAAACTTCCATTTTTGGTATGTCCAATTAAATCAATTAATATTCAAAACTTTTAAAAAATATATTTAAATAACCATAGGGAAAGCCGGAAATCAACCAATGTTCTAGAAGCTTCTCTAGACCTTTCAATCAATTTATTTATATGCAAAACCAAGAGAAACTTAAAAAAAAAAAAAAAAGAAAGAAAACAAAGCTCCTCCTGATGCTAAAGCTCTCAATTTACTGACAGGCAAATGGCTTCATGCTGCCACTTAATCTCATTTCTTGCATAATGCCCTCTAATTAGCATATCAAAGTGAATTAATACTTCTAGGGCATTAGCAATGGGGAAATCTGCTCCAGGCTCACAATAGCAGTTAAGAGAGAGCCAAGAAATCCTCAAAAACACCACAAACCACTTTGCATTGCAAAACTGTTCAATTTATTTATCCTCTCTCTCTAAACACTTTTACCGCACACTGTTTTACTACTGTTCACCAAACAAAATGATAATTGCCAAAGTTACCAGCATCTGTAATGCCTGTTTAGAATCTTAATTTAGATTATGTTGCAGATAATTTCTATATGCAACCATTTGTTCTATTATAAATGTTAATACAGAGACAGCGGAAATGTTGACGTTCTCAATTAGTTAATTTGAATTTGAAATAAAACTTTATGGGTTTTTTAAATTTATGAATTTTTTTAATGTAAAAAGCCACCTGCTGGACTCTGATGCCTAAGAAATATGCTTTGGAACTGATGTATCACATAAAACAAAACAAAACAAAAAAATCATTTGCCATAACATATGTTGAGTCTCCCAAGTAATGGTTTAAACATTGTGTGGAATCATCAGTATTAAAGGGATTACATTGTATACCAACTCCTTAATATGATCACACGAAAAGGATTATCGTTCAAAACAACTGTAACACTTTAAAGCACTTAAAAGAAAACAAGAGTAAAGCTTACAACAATTATTTTCATCCATGATCACTTTTACTTTTGTTTTAGTACCGATTAACTACTGTCCTGCCGTCATCAAGTCAGCCCTGCTCTATAAAAAGATACTGTGGCAACTCAAATTAGCACATTCTAGCATGCCATTTTATTTGCTAGACAGAGATTCAAAATTTAATCCCAAAGCAAACTACAGCTACCAACAGAAATTATAAGCATATTATGTCGGAAATTTGTCTATGAAAAGGAAAATGAAAGACTGGATTCTGGTTACCACTTTGCCTACAAAGGGAATAATTAGAATCAAGTGATGAAGGTTAATGAAATTTATTTTCTAATATGTTGTCTCTGAAGGCTAAACTGGTGGTGTACTTTTCCTGAGGTCCACTCAAACACTACTTATTAATGTATTACTAAATACACTACCTAGTTCTGACAGCAATTTGTTTGATTAACTTCTTTAACTGTGTAAAAATCTGTAATGGCCAAGTCTGAAAAGGTGATCAATTTATACCAAATAGTGATGGACATTATTTACTGTCTTCATACTTAAAGGACTCAAATGGCCTTCTGAAGTAGAAACCAAGTGCTCAAAAAGGTCAACAAAGTGAGTTTTGCAAGCTTTGTTAGTCAGTTACTACCTATATCATGCTGATCATACTGATAAATGGCTAAAACACAAGTCTGCTGAGAAAACAAATAAAACATTATTCTCATAATGTCAATATTGAAATAATAAATATCTAAGCATGCTCACACACATATGAATAAGGGGAAAATAATCTAAATCTTTATTTAACTTGATATATTGGCTATGTGTTAAGTATTCTAAATAGATACTTCATGAGTATAAAATTGTGATGATTGATTTAAAGTGTGGGTCATTAAATGAGGTTTCAATTCTTTATAACCACTCTTCCTATCATTTCATCCTTACACCAAGCAACCATGAAGGAGCAAAATACAAGCAATCCAACTAAGATGCTAAATTTAAATTTGCCTTGGTATTTTACAAAGCTTATCAACTGAAATCCAAAAGTATATGCAAAACTAACAGGAAAACCATCATAATTGAAAAATATATGCAAGTGCAATTTATGAAAGCTGATGAACCAGTGCACTGTATGAAAGTCAGAGCCTACTTTGCCATTATATTAATATACTTGACACAAAATGAATTAGGTAATTTAATATAATAAGATAATATAGTAAAGCCACAAACAAAAACATACCAAAACTCTACAAATCTAAAATAAAATGAAGTGCATTAAAAACAATGTGACACGAATTATTTATATAGAACAAGTTAATATAAATAAGAAGGTTCTAGATCTCTTTATTTTGAAAAAGAAAAAAAAGTTAGGAAATAGCCCTACACTTAATATTTTCAAGAACTTTGAGATCATGACATGGTAACCCAGTAGCCCTCTCCTCCAGGTTTTCACCGACTACACTGCATGCATTAACAAAGATGGGAGAAGGAGAAGTGTAAAGAGAAGTTTACAAAAACACACATTCTGCCCTAATATTTCTTACACAACCTGTAATAAATGATACAGATCTATGAAAATAAAGAGAAAGTTTGATTTAAAAAGTAAATATTCTTAAATTGTCTTGAGAAAAATTCTATGGAGAAACAATGTTAATTTATGACATTTCCAAGATTCAATGACTACACTTTTTTCCTGTTTAATCATCTGACATTTTCAATTTAAACAGGATAGAATGTCTGAAATTAATATGAAATTTTAGACAATTAAAATGTATTAAAATTTGCCTCAAAATAATCTTGGGAGGCAGGGACTTAAAAAGGAAACAAGACTGGCCAAGCAAGTGCTGCTGATTGCTGAAGTTGAGTTCATGGGGCTTCAAGATTCTCTTCTCTCTACATGTATTTGCAGTATTTTCTGGTGTCCTGAATAAAATATTGCTAGGGGTTTGTTTGTTTTTGTAACCAGAACTTTATTAGAACACAAGTATGAACAGAACATTTATTTTTAAAACTATGGAACAGACAATGGACAAATTAGAAATATTACAAGATAAATTTAATAGAATATAACATTTAGGGCAACATTTAGTCCCACACAGAACAATCTTCAGCCTTCTTTGATGTGAAATTTGGGTTTTACGCATTACAATTTAAAAGAACTATATGGCACTCACCATACCAAGAAAATACGAGAAACTTTTACATTGTAGCACAAGGAAGCAAACAGAATGGCACAAGGACCAAAGAAGGAAGACACTGATGCGTTTCTAAACCTTTGGGGTCCTAATTACATAGGCGAGTGTTCACTGTGAGTAGTGCCCTGTCCCTGTGAAAGCCAGTCACACTTTTAACTATAAAAATAAAATGCTTAGTCTGACATAATATCCGAAATGCACATTTTTAATTCTCTTATAAAATATTATTCTTGATTTAGTTTTGATATCTAAAAATCTTATGACCTTCCTCAGGAAGGTTTCTTTAAAAAGTAAAACATTTTTAGTACTCATTTTATTCTCCTTAAACATAAAAAATACTTCAACCAGCCCAACCAGCCAAGCAGGCCTTTCTCCTCCCCTGCGGACGGACGCCTCCTGCAGTAGAGAAGTTCATTAAGTTTTATGATCTTCCCAAGTCAGTCCTGCTTATAAGCCTCACAAAGGCCACAAATCTGGCAAACCATCATGTATGCCATTAGACATTACTAGTAAATGAATGCTATTTAGGGTTTGTGGTGGCAATAAATCAGAGTTTGGTTGGCAGCTATCAACATGAAGGATTTTAACCTACGGTTAAAAAGGAAAGAGATGTGATTTTTTTTTATTATCATTATTAAAATACAAAATATTCTTTCACAACAATAGAATTCAGATTACACATTAAGATGCTGGAATTCTGTCCCCCAAAATTAAAAGTATTTCATTTTACTTGTTTTCTCCTTCATGTAAACTCCCATTATTAAAGGCTGTGGTTAAAAAAAAAAAAAAAATGTATGAGGATGAAATACAACACAAAGGAAAGCACTTTATCAAGATTAAGGAAGCCAAAAAAACCAGGGAGGACACCAAGAGCCATATGCAGATGAGCAGACCTCCTGACATTAAGGTTAATAAAAGATAGTAGGCAAGACATGGCTAAAAACAAATAAGAAAAATCTTAGTATTATCAACAATTATGTGACTGCTTGTTTAATTAAAAAATATATATATCTTGATTTTAAAGTCTTTAATCTTGGGGTTGCTTTTTTCGAAAAACATACGTATCACAATTTAATAATGAGAGATATTTATGCCCAAAAAAAAAAGGTTGATAATTTTTTATAAAAAGAATACATTTTTGAGAGAAAGCAATTATCTAATAGTAAAAGTACACTTTTCCTAGCTTTAAACAAGAAAATAACATAATTGTGGTAGATTTACCCATTAATCTTTAGAGGGAATGATATCTTTCTTATATTGGGGGGTTGGAAGAATATTTCCCAAACTAAATTCCTCATGTCATCAAAACTAGCAATGTTCACTGCCTCATCGGGAATCTCAAAATCTACTGGAAGATCTACAAATACATAGAACTTTACTTTTTTTAATGATTTTATCTTATTTTAAAACAAGCACAATTGACATGACATTTTCCACAGATGTGACACTTCACCCCTACCCTCACTCATCAAGCCCCATGGATGCTGAAGAGAGTCATCACCTAATGTTCCTGGTTTCTATTACAAATGACGAGGTAAACTTTCTTCTGATCGTAAAGAATTAATCTTTGGCTGCTACCTTATTAAATTAAATTAAATGGTCTAAAGAAAAAGCATTATATAATATACACATTTTATAACGTTTCTATTATACATGCAAGATGTTTCAGAAGCATGTGTGTGGGAACAGATGGGGGGTGGGGGTGGGGGTAGGCCCTGGAATTTACTATTCCGTTTTCTTCGCTTTAGTAACCCTAATGTCTACAGCTGTTTTATTTCAAATGAAGGATTCTGAATCTGGTGTTCCTATCTCCTAAGAGCAGTTGATATGAAGCTGTGGGTAGGAGAAGAGAAAGGAGAAGAGAGAAAGAGCGTTACGTTACCCCCATCAATCACTCAGTACTTAAATTCCGTCTCTCTCAAGCTTAGAGAGGGCTGGGCAGGAAGATGCCTCTGCCCAGACAGCCGCCTTTACTCTTTATGGACTGTTGCCTTTTTACAAAGGAGGTAACGCGCAAACTTGGATCCACTGGCCAAAACACAAAAAGAGGATCTAATTTACAAGTTATCACTGAAAGCCTCACAATTTTCAAAACACAAAAAATTTCCTTTGTCAGCTACTTTTTGCTTCTTCAACAGCAAGAGCCCTACCAAAGCTCTTTCCACCAGCAATCCCAGACTCTGAAAAGACTTCTTTTCCTTAACTCACCTTTGACATGTGGTTGACTATACTTTCCTTTCAGAATGGTGCAGCTAAGTCCTGTGCAAATAAGTAACTAGAGAGCTTATGCTTTCTAATGGAACTCTGCCTGCTGCTAAATGTCTCAACAAGAAAAGGACTTTGCTGGGTTAGGTCCTCAAGCACAGCCAATACTTTAAAGACATCTCCCGAAAATAAAAAAACACAAATCACGAGAAGTAACGAGAAGCGTTATCAAGGCCCTCTCCCTAGTACCATATGCCGTATAAAGTTGAATCAATCTTAATATCCACAACACAGTCAATACCCCAGTGTTTAGCTGTCAGCAGAAACTGAAGTGGAGTCCTGATAGCAAGAGAACCCTTGGACATTAAGCGACATAATTTACAGAGAATTACATATAGTTCAGTTTCTAAACTCAGAATCTTCAAGATTTAATGCTTGATGTCTGATGCTATATTCAACCAAACTCGCTGCCACTGTGTGAATTCTGACTCCCGGCAATCCTAAGAAGGTCAGAATTGTCTACTCTCTGAAATCACATGCTTTCTAAAACACAGACGAGAAAAATCAGTACTAACTAAAAGTTAGTGATTCAAGATGCCTAGGGCTTGCAGAATGTGAAATATTCAACCTCAACAAGCCACACAGACTACATGAATAAAAAACAAGGAAAGCACTCTCAGGCTCTCTACATATTTGCTATTCTAGCTGTGGCATATATTTTAATTGACAGCAATAACCCATCATTTTCTCTTGACTTCAGTTAGGATCAGAGTTATATTACAAAGTGAAAAATCTGTGTAAAAGAAGGGCACCTGGCCTATCAACTTAACAACCATATGCAGTGTGCTGTTAAAGGTATGCTCAATTTAAAAACAATCACATTTTACAGAGCATCCCACGGGTATGGGAATATACTGGACTCTTAACTTTCCTCTTCGGCCCAACTTAAAAAAAATGGCAACCTTTAAAATACCACATATCCAATACACACATAGAAAAATAAAGACATCAAATCAACAGTAAAGTACATTTGATGTACTTATTTGACAAACACATACTAAAGATCTAAATTACATCTTTCCCCTTGCACCTCAACATTCCCAAGTCTAAAATAGCTTCCAAATAAGAAACTCTTAACAAGAAAGTTGAATTGAAATGAATTGGCAAAAATTTGCCTACCTAGTATATACTTGTAGCTGTTCATTCCAGCACTTCACAAAACCTGTTTCCTCATATATTCCCTGACTTGACCATGTCCAAAATCAGTTCACCTACATCCTCGAACCTTTTTCTACTTTATTTTATTAAGCACATGCACAAACGTGATAACGTCAAGCATGAGATTTAATAACATCCAATAGAAGTAATGCAATCCCTATGACTCGACACATCCACACCACCTCCCTGACTTCATAAAAGTCTTCTTTCCACCAAAAACATTAACATAAACATGCGAGTGGGGTCTGTTTCATGGTAGCTATTCTTCTGTCTGGGGAGCTGGAGCTGAAGACTGTCTAAGTAAAACAAAGTTCAGCCGATGACGATGTTTCCTCCCAGGAATCTGTCCCTGACATCCCGTCTCCCTGTGCTCCCTTTAAAAACTGACACCCAAACAAGGCCAAAGGGGCAGGAGCGGGCTGCAGGCGCTCGGGGTCCCCCTCCCCGCCTGCAGCCAGGGGTGGCCATCCAGGGACTGCGACCCGTGGGCATGTACACTTCATTCTACCCCCCGGAGCGGAATTGGGAAATCGACTTCAGATTTATTACAGTTTTGTGTTTCGTTTTT
>PVJH01047770.1:0-11120 GCA_004026705.1 Nesogale talazaci | reverse complement strand
TTCAATTCCATTGTTGGTGATGTCAATATGTTCATAAATGATCCTCCTAGCATTAGGTCCCACAGACCCTTGAACTCTCTCTTCTAGTGATCTTCCATACCACCTCTGACACCCACTTCTCCAGTCGCACCATTTGCTGCCTTTGGCTGACATAGAGTTGGCAATTCCATGAGTAATGGAATGGGTTGTTGTCCGATCCGATCCTACTCTCATGATTTATTTGTAATAAGAATTATTGTGACCCATACATAGTGTTTTCATTACCCAATTTTCAAAAAGTCTACTGCCAAATGGTTCTTACTATTCCATTGTACTTTGAAAGTTTAAGCAACACTCATTCAACAAAACAGCAGGCAAGCTTCCATTGACAGAAGTCTCCTTCTTGGAAGGCAAGAATTCTAGAACTTTGGACTATCAATGCCTGATAGCCATACCATTGACATTGTCAGAGCCTCATAACTGCAACCTGCTTCTGATCTCAGCTCGATGCTTTCTATTATGTGAGCCCACCTCCTATATCTTTCATTCATTTCCTCAAGCACTCCGACTCCAGTGACCCTTTCCTGTCACCAGGCCTTCCAGTTGATTGTCCCATCACATAGTCACTACCTGCTTCCCTCTTCTTAACTCTACACCCATCTATACATTTTCCTACTTAACATCTCCACTTGAATGTGTAAATTGATATTTCAAATTTTACACGCCCAACTATCCCCTCCCTTCATCTGCTCTGCCCAGCACACTTTTCATTTCTGTTGATGGCATTCTGTTCTTCTCAGCAGGAGGCTGAAAAACCAAGAGTCACCCTTCACTTCTCTGTCTCTGCTACCAAATATCGAGTCTGTCAGCAAGTCTTGATGGCCCTACCTTGAAAACAAACTCAGAGAGTGACCACTCTCACTATCTTCTGCACGAGTGCCACATGACTTCCAACCTCAACCATCTCGCTCTTGATCACAACCAACCCTAAACTGGACTCTCTGTTTCTACCTCTGCCCAGGCCCCTCGTTTGACCCAAGTCTCTTCACAAAATATCAGAATGATTCTTTCAAAACTCAAGTCAGATCGTTGCTCCTCTGATCCAGGCTCTACAGTGGATATTTATTTCACTCTGAGAAAAAGCTGAAATGTTCATAGCAGCATTATTCATAATAGTCAGCTTTCAAAAGCAATCCACATATATATCAAGTGGTGCATGAATGAACAAAGTGTCATGTATCCATGCAGCGGAGTGTTGGTTGGCAATACAAAGGGAATAGAGACCTGGAATATTCTACAATGGAGGAGGAGTAGTCAAGGGTTGGACTGCTAATCATAAGGACAGCAGTTCTAAACCATCAGCTGTTCCTCCGGAGAAAATCTGGGCTTTCTCCTCCAGTAAAGAAATACAGTATCAGAAACTCATGATACAGTTCTAGCCTCTTGCATGTGGTCACTAGGAGTTCACATTCACTATATGGCAGAGAATACCTTCGACTACAAGTGTTACCCTTGAAAAAAACCATTCCCTGTGAGAGAAGGCAGTCAGGAGAGAGGACACAATGTATGACTGTATATGATACGTAATGTTCAAAAATAAGCAAATCTACACAGACCAAAATTAGATTAGGAGCTACCTTGGGGAGTAGGGAATGACTAAATGGATATGGAGTTTCATTGTCAAGTGTTGAAAGGCTATCCAACCAGATGGTGGTAATGGCTGCATGATTTCATCAACAGGCTAACACTCACTGAATTGTACATTTTATCTGAATGTGTTAAGAAAACCAGAACTAAACTCACAGCTATCGAGTTTATTTGACTCCCAGAGCGCCATCGGGCACAGGAGAACTGCCCGGAGGCGTTTCTGAAATGGAGCACTATATGAGATGGTTCCTGGTTGAGAAGTGCTCGATAGCAATGGGAAAGGAAGAAAGGGCCAGTGTCCCCAGAGTATAGTGAGCAAAATGGAACATTAGACCAGAAAGTTACATAGACTAAATTACAAAGGACTTGAAAGTCTATCACAAGTGCCAAAGGAAGTTTAACTGGGATTTAAGGCAGTAAGTGACATAGAAAAAATTCCACTCTCGACAGGGGTTTAAAAAAGTAATACCAGGGGCTTATTGTGCACCAGGGAGCTGTCCGTAAAACTCTCTACCATAAATTGGATTTTTTAAAAAAGGAGATTTTGAAAGGGAGCCAAGGCAGATCAAAACAAAACAAAACAAATGCATAGATCCAGCACTGGGTTTGGGACTCACACTAAACCTTAACTCCAATTTAAGAAAATTAGTTCTTACATTATGGCCCTGCTCAATACTCGGCCCCATGAAAGACACACAGAAATTATGGTTGCTATAGTACAGTATGGTAAAGAAATTAGATGGTGTTCAGCTTTCTGATAGAATAACATCTAGGCTTTTTTTAATCGGTGAATTTTAATTTACTAAATAAAAAGTAGTATATGGAGACTAGATAAAATTCCAAGGTTAAGTCTATTTTTCAAAAAGTCATTTTATTAGCTGAGCCCTGGGCTCAGTGGTTGTGTGCAGGACTGCAACTCACAGGGTTGATGGTTCAAATCCAGCAGCATCTCTCCAGGAGGAAGGCTGGGCTTCCTACTCCCAGCAGGGGAATGATGCGTGAAAAAAAAAAAAGTCATTTTATTTGGGGCTCTTACAGATCTTATGACAATCCATACATTGATTATATCAGTCAAAATTGTGCATATGTTGCCATCATCATTTTTAAAGAATTTTGTTTTGATTTGAGTCCTTGTTTTGACTTCAGCTCCTCTTTCTCCCCCACCCTTGTGAATGCTTGAGAAATTATAAATAATTGTTATTTTTATGTTTTATACCATTTGCTGCCTCCCTTTACCCATGTTTCTGTTGTTTGTCCCCCTGGGTGGGGGGCAGGGTAGTTATATGTTGATCATTGTGATTGCTTCCTCCTTTCACCCTCTTCTCCCCTAACCTTCCCAACCTCATGGTATCACTACTCTCATTATTGGTCCTGAGGGGTGTATCTGTTCTGAATTCCATGTGTTGAGAGCTCTTATCTTATCTTATGCTCCAGTTTAGCTGGATTGTAAGGTAGAACTGGGATCATGATGGTTTGTGTGTTTGTGTGTGGGGAGGTGGAGGGGAACATTAAAAAACTAGAGGAATGTTGTGTGTCTTGTTGATGCTATACTGCATCCTGACTGACTGGTCCCTTCCTTGTGACTCTTCTGTGAGGGCATGTCCAATTGTCTACAGATAGGCTTTGTGTCTCCTGGTCAACCCTCCTCATTTGCATTCATTCGAATGTTTGCTTTGGATCCTCTGAAGCCTGATACCTGATCCTGTTGACACCTCAAGGTCACACAGACTGGTGTGTGTCTTCTATGTGGGCTTTGCTGCTTTCCTGATAAATGGCTGTTTGTTTAATTCCAAGCTTTTAAGACCCCAGATGCTATATTATCTAATAGTTGGACACCCTCAGCTGTCTTCACCACATTTACTTATGCACCCATTTTGTCTTTAGCTATCTTGTCTGGAAGGTAAACATCCAAGAATATCAGGTTATTCAAACAAAGAGTTTTTTTGTTGGGGGGGCAAGGTTTAAGTAGAGGCCCAATGTCCTTCATACTTAACATAAATACATGTGCATAGACCTATATCCCTATCTTTATATATCAATATGCTTGCATATGTATGTGCCTATATTTACACCTCTGTCTTTTACCTCCTCTTTCCTCTATTTCCTTTTACTTTCTTCCTGTCTCACTGTCATGTGCCTTCATTCAGCTCTGCGTACTTCCTCTGAGCTACATTGCACTTGGTCTAACTCTAGGAGGTATTCTATGCCTTCATCGATTTATGATCTCTTGTTCTGAGTCTGGGGTTTTAAAGGCTTGTTTCCAAACAAGCAGTCAACCAAGTGAGATGTCAACTAAGTCCACATGTAAAAAGCTTACCAACATCAGTGACTGAAGGATTGTAGATCCTTAAATATCTCAGGCACTATTCTAATTGATAGCTGGGTACCACTTGTTTTCTGTGTTATATTTTAGCTGTGGCACCCTTATATTCATTGATTTCATGTAAATCCAAGAAGAGCCAGTTTTGATAACATGGCCCTACTCAATACTCACCTTCATCAAATGATCATGGAGATAAGGGTGCTTACAGCAAAGTGTGGTGAAGAAAGTAGATGGTACCTGGCTATCAATCAAAATAGTGGCTAGGGTCTTAAAGACTTGTATTCAAAAAGCTATCTAAGTGAGGAGTCAAGTCCATGTGTAAGAAGTACACCAGACTGTGTTATCCAAAGATGGCAACAACAAAATTCCAAATATGATCAAGGGAAAAAATATCAGAGCTTAAATTATTAACACCCATTTGGTAGAAGGCTATGGAGGACAGTGAGAGTCTCCAAACCCACATGGAGTATGGAGTCAGATTGACTGGCAGATACCCTCTAGCCACAGGCAAGGGTCTCCAACAGCTTTACTATCAGACAGAGCTTTTTGTAATCGTAGTTATACCAGATTGAACTTGATACTTGACTAGTTGACTCCTCTTCATCCAACCTAAAATTACACTAGGTACACGTATATCTTGCTTGTTCCATGACAAAAATTTCTTCCCTGGCCTTTTCAATACAGATGGAGGCCTTTTCTTTCTTACTCATTATTCGCATTTTTATATTTGTATCATTATTTTATCCTCATCACTTTACTTTGTCTCTGTTGGGTTTGCCAGTTTGTGAAGCCCAGGGATGCATATAGAAGCATATAATCAATAACAAAGGCAAGGGGAGGTAGGGGTGAGGGTAGGAGGTAACAAGGGTGAGCAAACAGTGTATGGGGGGACACTAGAACCAATTGTGTTTACACAACTCATCTAACAGCTTTTTAACCATATTAAAAAGAAAGTAAACAATGATGCTCTCAATTGACCGGGGTGATGATTGAATGATTGTATACTTCTCCTTGATATGAATTAACTATATGACTGAAGCAGACTGGCAAAAGAAACTCCAATTTCTAGGCTGCTAAGTGACTTGCCTGTTTCTCCCTACCATCTCAGAAAGCTGACTGTTAGTTAACCTACCCTGGTTCTCCCTCCCCTTATGGGAAAGTTTCAGGAACAGGGCACTACAATTAGTTTAGACTATTCTTTAATATATCATCTGTTTTATTAATGTTCCTTTCGATGCTGTAATCTGAATGGTGTAGCTAATCTTGTATAGTAACCAGGATGACAGAGTCCATTTTGGTGATGTTTCTTTTGTGCTAAGGAGTGCACCTTGTAATGTATGCTTGTTCCTCTTGAAGTCACCAGAATATTATAACCAATTCTGTACCCTGTAGCATTCCTTCACCCTAAAGAGCAGTAACATCAATTTTCCTTTTTGCTTCTGTCCATGCTTGCTTAAGTCTCAGACAAAGGGTAAATGAGGTTTTTGTCTTTAAAGATGGACTGGAATGTCAACTCAGAACTGCAATCGAACAATCACTTTTAGATTCTAGGCATCTGGTTATAACCGAATAAAGACTCTTCTAAAGTTATCAAAACATTATAGTGGCTGTCATTTATTTGAACTCGTAGCATGGTATCATGATCAAGGTACAAATAAAGCTATAAGAAATAAAGTGAATCCGAGAGGGTGGAGGGATGGTGAAATAGAAAGGGGGAACCAACTGGAGGGATCTACTTATAACCTCCTCTCTGGAGTATGGACAACAGGGAAGAGAGAGAAGGGGCACATTGGACAGTGTACGATATGAAAAGGTAATAATAATTTATAAATTATTAAGGGTTTATGGGGGAGGGGTGTGGGGAGGGAGGGAAAATATAGGGAGCTGGGGGATGGATGGAGGGAGAATGTTTTGAGAGTGATGATGGCAAGTGTGCAAATGTGGTCTCCATACAATTGATGTATGTATGGATCGTGATGGAAGTTGTATGAGCCCCCAATAAAATTTTTTTTAAAGTAGGGGAAAAAGGAGCTTATACCCAGGGCTCAAGTAGAAAACATCTGGAAATTAAGATGGCAACATGCATACAAATATGCTTGGTACAAATGATGTATTGAATGTTATAAGAGCTATAAGAGCCCCCAATCAAAATTATTGAAAAAAATAAATAAAGATGACAGCCAAGTAGCCCCCAGGAAGTAGTTGTCCTCCGACCCTGAGTTGGGAGCAGACTGTAGGAATGCAGCAGCAGCAGCAGCAGCAGCAAGGAAGGACCTTCCTAGGTAGCAGTTGGACCTGTGATTTAGATGAGGTTCAAAGATGGACTCTGCAATTTACCAGGTATGGGACACTGGGGGATCCCTGCGCCCTTTTGCCAGTCATTCTCATGTGTAAGATAGATAATAATAATCCGTATGAACCCACAGAGGCTTCAGGGATCTGCTCTATTGGGGCTGTTGGTTAAGTGTTAGCCTGCTAGCCTAATTGCAAGGTCAGTGGTTCAAGCTCCCCAGTGGCTTTGCAGGAGAGAGATGAGGCTCTCTGCTCTGGCAAATACTACCAGTCTCAGAAATGCAGCACCGGTGTGGACTTGGTGGAAGCCAGAGGCATCGCAGGTGTGGTTTAAGAACACAGGCTTGCTCCCCCAGCCGCCAGCTTTGGATCCGGGTTCCACAATATGCAGACCTGTGAGCTCTTGGACCAGCCACTTACTTGAGTCTCATTTTGTGAATCTCCACATGAGTATCATCCTCGCACCTACATAGCAGATCATGTATGCATTGGATACGATATGCAAAGTAAGTGCTCCAGGTGTGGCACATTCCAGAGACAATACTGTGCTTTCACCGAGGAGGTGAAGAAATACAATAATACAACGAAGTGAGAGAGTCCAAAGACGGGATGTGGTAGATACGGAAAGTATGCTTCTGAAGTTTCTGTCCTTGTTCTCCTCCTGCATATTGTCTTCAGTTTCACATGTATTTCATATCATGAAATGCTCTCCTTCCCATTTTCTGAACTCGTGTGAACAGGTGAAAGCCACTCGTTGAGAAGAGGCTGTGCAAAAGCACGAGGTGGGCTAGATTTAGTCCCCAAACCAGGCTCATGCATTTTAAAAATACAAGTTCCCAATTTTAAAGAAAGGAGTCCCTGGGTGGTGTGGTGGGATAAAACTTGGGCTGCTAGTGGCCAGGTCAGCAGTTTGATACCATTAGCTAATTTGAAGGAAATCGAGGCTTTCTACTCCAGGAAAAATTTAATCTGGGAAACCCGTGAAGACAGTTCTACTCTGTCCTGCATGAGTCAGAGTTAATTTGATGACGGTGAGTTTTTATTTTAATGCGTTCCAAATGATCAGTCTTTTCTCTTGTAATTAATACTTTCTGTTCCTATGTAAGCAATGTTTCCTTACTCCAGAGCCATGAATACCTTCTCCTTTAGTATATTCTAGATGTTTTATTTTTTTTAACACTCAGATGTAGGTCTGTGAACGCTTTCGGATTAAGTTTTGTAGATGGAACGAAATATACACTGTACATGCTTCCATCTTTGTATTCAAGTTATTAACTTTTTAACTTTAATGTGGAGTCCCTTTATGGGGGCTTATACTTCTTTTTAGTCATCTTTTGGCAAATAATCTTTGAAGACTAATTAGATAAATGTTTTGCTTTTCCCCTGAAGGAAACAAACCTTTTTAATAAATTAAAAATATATGATAAATGTAACAGTGGTTTGAAAGTTTTTATTTGTTTTTCTTCTATTAAAAAATGAATTATTTAGGCTGAGCCCTGGTGGTGTAGTGGTTGTGCATGGGACTGTGGCCCACTGGGATGGAGGTTCAATTCCGGCTCCCAGGAGCAAAGGCTGGGCCTCCTAATCTTACCACCTGAGGGCAGTGATGCAAAAAAAAAAAAAAAAGAATTATTTGAAGAAAGAAACCATAGCTTAAAATAGAATAGCACCTAATCCGTATCCTATCACAGAATAAATACTAATAAAATTTTGAAAAAGGATTAAATCAGCAAATAACTACATAAGCATACATGTATACAATTCATACTGTATATGAACACATAATGACTATAAAATATGTATACACACGAGTTCAGCCAGTAAGTACCCATCTGGATAAGTTCATGGAATCTTCAAGCAGTTCATGGAAATGCATGTAATAATAAAACTAGGCATGATTTTCAAAATAAATTCATACCAATTCATTATACCATGTTTGAAGCACTAAGAAAAATAAAGCATATATTTGAAAAGTGTCCCTTTCAGAGCCACATGAATTCTGCCAAAAGTGAAGCAAAAACATACATCACATTTGTGAGGAAGCGTGGGGGGAAGAGCAGTGAAATTTCTCAAGTTTGACAAAGTTTACGGGGACAATGTCTCAAAGAATTCAGCAGCTTATAAGTGGATGAGACCATGTTGAAGGCGAAATTTGAAGTGGAAAACCATCTGCTATCAATTTTTTGAGGAAAAATTAATTTTTCTCATGTTCTAATTGAAAATTTTACTACCTAAAAGTCCTAAATTTCGATCCTAACTACGCCCAATAGCCTAGGGATTACATTTTTCACAGGGGAGGAGTAGCACTTTTCTATAGTAACACAAGGTGGCAGCACCAGCCTCCTTTTGAGTTATCTGGAACAGGTATGCTCCCTTCCAGGGGGCAAAAAAAGGCAACATTTTTATTTGCAACCTTTTCTATCATTCTAGAATCCAGCTGTTTGTTTGTTTGAATAAATAAAACTATCTAGATGACAACAAAGTTAGTTCTTAACTGCTCTAATTTCTTGTCCAAGAAAAGTTTACTGCTTGTTTGTAAGGTAAAAATGCTGACATGAGGTTTGAAGGAAAAAAAATGCTGACATGAAAGAAAAGATGTTAACATCAATCTGAGGCTGCTTGACAGTAACGTTGGTGTTTCATGTCCTTAAAGCCCCCTCCCTCTTTTTTGTAACAAAAAGCTACTTGACAAACAACAAACCTGTTTCCTGTTTCAGGAACATAAGGTGCAACAATGTTCCCTTGCAAGCCTGCTGTTTCTTCTGAACTATTTGGGAGTCACTGCCCAGGGTCATGCCGTCCAGATCACGGAGTCTGTTCTCCTTTGGAGCCAAAACAGCAACCTGTTTTGGAAGCAGCAGGGAATTTAGTCATTAGGGCACCAATCAGAAAACCAAACTCACTGCCATTCAGTCCATCCTAACTCCCGAAAACTACTCTAAGAAGCCGCTATTTTGAAGCAGAAATTTCTGAGCATGTTTGGTGGTGAGAGTGTATGGTGCTAGGAACGGAATCTTGGCTGAAAAGGAAGAGACTGGTGCTATGGTGCCCTTCAATAATCTTACCACGAACCCTCAGCGAAGATCCTATTTCTACACCTAGGATAATCATTGTGAAGACAAAATTAGATCTGAGATCACAGTCTTCTAAACGGTAAAGGGTTGTGCTTTACATCTATGGACTAATGTACAGTCATTTCCATTTTACCTCAAGGGGAAGCCAGTTAGATAGGCTTGCCTCTGTTTTTCTCTTCCGTAAAATGGGACTGATGGTAGCAACCACACTTCATGCATGTCTTTGAGCAGAGATTGAACTAAGAGATGGGAAAGGGTCCCTTAGAATGAAAGCACTCTGACTTGCACAGATTCATCATTTTAAGCAAATGTCTCCTTCTTTGAGTTTCACAAACCATCTTGAAGGAAATATTCTGAAACTAAATTAGACTCTTAAACATTCAAGCAGGTTTTACTTAACTATCTTCAGAAACTTCAAGAAATCGAGCAATCAAGAAAAGAGGAGATAGAGAGGCCAAACGTGCCAACAGGGAAGATTGACTAGTGTGATCGGGCACGCCCAGAGTTGGTACTTGATTGATGCTTTCTGAATATGTGTATTTAAATTCATCGTGCATTATAGAAATAAAATGTGCAGTTGAAATAAAAGTGATCACCTAGTTAACATTTGCTGAGGGCTTCTTAGATAGCAAGGATTTTATCTTTTTTTTTTTTAAGCCCCATTTTAAAGTTGAGGAAACTGAAGTCCAGAGAGGGTGCTCAGCTTGCCTTGCGTCAAACAGCAGATCCAAAATTTCCTGACCTCAACTCCTCTGTTTGCTCAGGAGTGTTTCTGCAGTGGCCTCTGTTCAGTCTTGTGGGAACATTCCAGATAGTTAATCCAACAATTATAGCGGCAAACCAGCACTTTTGTTTAGTAAAAGCCAGGGGTGGACTGCAGCTGGCTTAGAAGAACGTGGATAAATAGGTACTTCTTAGCCAAACCTTGACTTCTTAAGTGAGTTACAATGCCTTGGTAATTTGGGCCTTTGACCTTTTGATTATAGAGTTGTATGTAAAGGGACTAGCTACTTTTCCCTTAAATATTGTCGGAGTCAATTCACACCTTTTCAAAATATATATAAGTGATTAATTATTTAACATCAGGGGTTAAAAGGAGAGAGAAATAAAATTATGTGGTAACAAGAGATCTTAGAAGCGAATGCCGTTTAAGTCTCACGGGAGACATCAGTTATTTAAGAGTGATGTGCTGTTGTTGCCACGCATAATAAGTTAATCTTTAAAAAGGCATTTATCCCTGCTGATGTTACCGTTTTGTTTTTTTTTTAATAGACTAGTTTAGTGAACAGGATGGCATTTGAATGTGTGGAATTTGTTAGGCTGGATGGGCCAGATTTTAATTGCTTAATGACTTTGAGATGAAACCATTCTCAATCAGTCAAGTCTGTTTTGTGGCATTTTACATGCTGATGAGATTGTTTAATTTCAGGGTTTAAAGCAGAGTGTGCTTCAATTTGATCAACTTTATGTATCTCTTTAGACTGCTTTATTACGATCTGCAGACTGATAATGACACTATATGTCTAACTTGTTCAACTCAGCTTTAATGAGTCTCTGTAGTCCTTGAAGATTTACCCTTAACACTTGATTGCAGACAATCACACACATCAATTAACAGTATGGGCTTTTGGTTGTGAGACAACAACTCAATTGAAATCTACAACTCTTATTTAAATATCCATCTCTTTTCCTCTTTTGCTTTTGGAATAACAGATTTCTATCCTTCGTAATAGGGAGTTGAAACTAACCTGAGAACCACAAACAGTACCAAAGGAAAGCAGTACTCAATTATCAGTCTTATCCAG
>PVJH01047769.1:0-10827 GCA_004026705.1 Nesogale talazaci | reverse complement strand
GCAGCCTCTCCTCCCCACCCAAAGACAAGAGCCTCCTGACCAGGGGGACACAGTTCTTCCCTCGCCAAGTCCATAGCAATGGTGGTGGGCTGTCACGTTTTTATTAATGTCCACAGGGGCAGGAGCTGTTTGTCTCGTCCAGTCTGTATTCCCAGGGCCCACGCACGTTGGGCTGCTAACCACAGGTAGGGAGTTCAAATCCACCAGCAGCTGAAAGGTATCTATCTGCTCCCCCCAAAGATTTGGTCTTGGGAACACATGAGGATCGAGAGGGTGGGAACCGTGGGTGCTTGCTTGATCTTAGGCACACAGTGAGTGAGTGACACATGGGAATCCTTCCAATGGCCCAAGAGCCAGCAGACTGAAGCTGCGAGCCCGACACACTCACAGCCCACTGCCGACTTCTGTCTGGTCATTAGCTGATGACCAACTCAGCACATGTAAATGGTAGGGAAAGAAAAAAGCTTTTGTGGTGTGGGGAGATTATACAAAATTGCACGAGGGCCATGCTAACCATCTAGGTGTCGTTCAAATTTTGGTGCCCTTGCTGCTGAAGCGAGCGCAACATTAAATGTTCAGGGTCCTGAAGAATGGTGTTGCCGGGGACATCGCCACACTCCCTGTGTGGCAACCCAAAGGCCTGTACTAGGCACGAGCATACCCCAAGGAGCCCTCCCATCAAACCCGCCTGCCCTCAGACAATGCCCTTTGTCTCTCACTTTGCTGAGCAGCACCTGGGGACTGGAAAAGCAGGTGAGAAGCCACCTTGGTGCAACTTCCAGTCTCTCCCGGTCCGGAGAAAGCCGCATGGTAAAAAGTAAGACACGGGGAAACGGCTGGTCCAATGGACAGAAAACCCAAACCAGACTCAGGGCCATCGAGTCGATGCCGGCTCCCAGCGCCCCTACAGGACAGGGTGGGCTGCCTGGTCCTGTGAGTCTGTTTGTCTCTTCTTTACAGGAGGAGAACACCCCATCTTTCTAGTGGTTTCCAACTGCCAACCTTAGGGGTTGCGGCCCACACAGACCTGTGCCGTCAGCAGGGCCCTTCCGATGGGCCCAAGGACCAAACAAACATACTCTGGGAACAGAGCTCTGTGGCCCCCAACTACTATGACCAATTGCTCTGAAAGGGAGAGGGTCACACTGGAAGATCCTCTGGAGAGTGGGAGAAAAACATGGAGTAAACTCAAACTCGTGAAACCTGCCCAGGCCTATGAGGTGGATAGACACTAGTGCCACCCTCAGGAGCATTCAGGTCTGGAACTCTGTTTCCAGACCAACAGGACAGACAGATCTACAGAGGGTCAATCCTGTGAGTGAAGGATGCCCATCTTCCAGTACTCAACCCTTGAGATCAAAAGGGTGGCACCTATCCGAGAACAAAGGTCAGGAGGTTTAAGAAAGGAGGAGGAACAGGAACAGGAAACAGAGGGAGGAAGTGGAATAAGTGGGGTTACACAGAAATTACAATTATGAGATGAAACAAAATGTGTATGAATAATTTACAAAATTATTAAGGGTTCATGAGGGGGGAGGGAAGGGAAACATGGGGAGCTGGTACTGGGGCCTAAGTGGAGGGAAGAGTTTTGAGAGGGATGATGGCGACAAGTGTGCAGATGTGGCCTACATACAATTGATGTATGTCTGGATTGTGATGGGAATTGTATGAGCCCTCAATAAAATTGTTTATAAAATAAAAAAAGGCTGAGCCTTGGTGGCCTAGTGGTTGTGTGCGGGACTGCGGTCCACAAAGTTGGCAATTCAAATCCAGCAGCAGCTCTCCAGGAGCAAGGCTGGGCCTCCTACTTCCACCAGGGCAGTGATGCCACACACACACACACAAAAAAAAAGAGGGGAAAAGAGGAGCTTATACCAAGGGTTCAAGTAGAAAATATTTGGAAATGAATATGACAACATGTGTACAAATATGCCTGATACAGATGATATATTGAATGTTGTAAGAGCTCCTAATAAAATCATTGAAAAATGTGTATGAATAAATGTAAAACCGACACTCTGAGCTGTAATCCTTCATTTAATGCACACTAAGCTATTATTTTTTAAAAAATGGTTCATCTCCACCTGCTATAACAATTCCCATGAGTCCAAATGATGGGCAAGAAAATGTCAGACCAGTTGTAATCCCCGATGCAGGTGAACTACAATCTCTCCTTGACCCTAATGCCTGCTATATTCAAGGAGCTTTCCCTGAATGGCAGCCACTTCCACGACATGAGGCAAGTATGCCATGTCACATGCCACTTCTACTCCTACCAAAACCAATGCCCAAGAGGGGACCACCTTCTATACATTCAATCACAGATGTCTAGCCTAGTGTGATGGTTATTGCTACGTGTCAATTAGATTAGAATATAAATGTGTCTTTTCTGAGCATAATGCTTCTGCCAAAAATGATCATTTCTTACACTGCTACCCTCGTGGGCCCCTGAGATCACAGGACTTCATGGAAAGTAAACCGTGGCAATGGGCACTGAATGCTCAGGCATTCACTTTCCCAGCTGGCAGTCAGAAGCAACTGGCCTGATAAAGCAGTGGAAAGGCCTTCTGGGTTTGTTGTTTTTCTTAATCATTTTACTGGGGGGCCGTACAACTCCGATCACAATCCATCCGTCCATCCATTGTGTCAAGGACATTTGTACATTTGTTGCCATCATCATTCTCAAAACATTTTCTTCCTACTTGAGGTCCTGATATCAGCTCCTCACTTCCTCCCTCTCCCTCCACCATCCTCCTTCCCTCACAAGCCCTTGATAATTTATAATTTTTTTTCATGTCTTACACTGTCTGATATCTCCCTTCACCCACTTTTCTGTTGTCTATCTCCCAGGGAGGGGGTTATTATATGTACATCATTATGACAGGTTCCCCCTTTCTTTCCCATCTCCCCATTCCTCTCCTGGTATCACTACTCTCATTATTGATCCTGAGGGATTTATCTGTCCTGGATTCTGTGTTTCCAGTTCTTATCTGTACCAGTGTACATCCTCTGGTCTAGCTAGATTTGTAAGGTAGAATTGGGATCATGATAGTGGTGGAGAGAAAGCATTAAAGAACTAGAGGAAAGAAGTATGTTTTATCAGTGCTGTACTACACCCTGACTGGTCAGTCTCCTCCCTGTGACCCTTCTGTAAGAGGATGTCCAGTTGCATACAGATGGGTTTGGGGTCTCCACTCTGCATCCCCCCTCATTCACAATGCTAATGAGCTTTTGTTCTTTGATGCCTGATAGCTGATTCCATCGGCACCTTATGATCACACAGGTTGATGTGTTTCTTATGTGTGGGTTTTGTTGCTTCTCAGCTAGATGGCTGCTTGTTTACCCTCAAGCCTTTAAGACCCCAGACGTTGTATCTTTTGATAGCTGGGCACCATCAGTTGTCTTCACAGAATGGCTTTCTAAAGACGCAATCCCACATGACTGTGGGGCAAAACTTGGCAAGGATGGGGCAATGTTCTCCTGGGGCTGCACATGCTCTAAATCGGCCTCCGACCCATGATGCCATGTCTCCCAGTCAATATTCATGGTCTAGGAATCAAGTGGTGGAAATGGGAGTGACAACACTCACCATCACCCCTATTGACTCATTTGCTCCTTGTTTAGTTCCTGTTCCCACAATCCTGTGCTCTGCGGGTCTTGAGGCCTTAGTTCCAAAGGGAAAAATGTTCTCATCTGGAGAGACAACATTTGATTCCACTGAACTTGAAGTCAAGAATATCAACCTCCTACTTCGGGCTCCTCATGCCAATGGATCAGAGATGGGAATTACCACGTGACTGACCCTGGTTACTAAGAGGAAACTGGCTGCATTAGAACTACAGGCAAGGAGAGGTCTGAGGGGCCAGCCCCAATCACGACTACATGGGCAGCCCGCCCCCCACCCACCCACCCACCCAAAGAATTCACTTCAGAGGACAGCACTGAAGCTACAGCTCAGGGAAAGGAACGTGTCTGATCAGAGCACACAGGAGCACATAAAGGGAGAAGAGAGTGAAGCACATCCTGGCGCACCAAGCCCTGAGGATGATATTCCCGCTCAGAGCAGCCAAAGCACGGAAAGGACCAGTCAGCCCCACCACAAGACACTCTGCCTGTCCCTCACTGACGCATCGCACTACGGGGGATAACCTGGAGACAGTGCAGGAACTGTGGCCCATCTGACCCCGCCACACTGAGACAAAACACTGAGGGGGTGCAACAGAACAGCAAGGGGAACAGAGGAAGGAAGTCTCGAGGGAATACCAAAAACAGACTTTGGAGCCAGAACATGGCACCCCACCAGACTCAACAGGAAAACACTCCTAAAAGTCAACAAACAGACCTTGGTTTACAGACTTTTCTTTTTTGTGTCATTGGTTTGTTGTTGTTTTCTGTGGTTACTTTGTTTTGCTGTCTTGTTTTTTTTTTCCATGCATATTATTATCTCTGCAGGTCTATCTAGAGAAAATATGCTGGATAAACAATCTGGACAGTTCTGAGGGGACATGGGAGAGGGGGGGCTGGGGGGAAATTTGTGGTAACAAACACAGGGACAAGGGAACAAGTGATCCAAAATCGGTGGCGAGGAGGGTATGGGAGGCCTGGTAGGGCTTGATCAAAGACAATGTAACCGAGAGAAATTACTGAAACCCAAATGAAGGCCAAGCATAATAGTGGGATAAGAGGAAAGTAAAAGGAAATAGAGGAAAGAAGTAGGAGGCAAAGGGCATTTATAGAGGTCTAAATACAGGCATGTACATAGGTAAATATATTTATATGTGATGATGGGGAAACAGATCTATGTGCATATACTTATCGGTTTAGTATTAAGGTAGCAAATGGACATTGGACCTCTACTCAAGCACTCCCTCAATGCAAGCACATTTTGTTCTTTTATACAGGCATTCCATGACGCTCACCTTTCCAACAAAATTGCTGAAGACAAAGCAGGTATATACACAAATATGGTAAAGAAAGCTGATAGTGCCTATCAAAAGATACTGCATCTGGGATCTTAAAGACTTGAAAATAAACAAGCAGCCAGCTTGTGTGATCATGAGGCGTCAATGGGATCAGTTACTAGGCATCAAGGAACAAAAAATAAAATCATTGTGAATGAGGGGGAATGTGGAGTGAATAAGTACTTATGCTTACCCATCTATAAGTAGCTGGACCTCCCCTTACAAACGGATCTCAGGGAGGAGACTGGCTAGTCTCCTATACTATACTACAGGATGTAGTATAGTGCTGAAGAAACATACAACTTTCCTCTAGTTCTTCAACGTCTCCCTTCCCCCACCTCACTGTCCCAAATCTGACCAGACCAGAGGATGCATACCGGTGAAGATCAGAGTTGGAAACACAGGGAATTCAAGACAGATAAATCACTCAGGACCAATAATGAGAGTGGGGTTACCAAGAGGAGACGGGGAAGGTGGGGGAACCAATCACAATGATCTACGTATAACCCCCTCCCTGGGGGATGGACAACAGAAAAGTGGGTGAAGGGAGACATCAGACAGCATAAGACATTAAAAAAAAGGAATTTGTAAATTATCAAGGGTTCATGAGGGAGGGAGGGAAGAAAGGGAGGTAGGGGTGGGGGGAAATGAGGTGATACTAGGGGCTCAATGTTAAGAAAAAGTTTTGAGAATGATGATGGAAACAAGTGTACAAATGTACTTGACACAATGGATTGATGGATAATGATAGGTGTTATACAAGTCCCCAGTAAAATGATTAAAAAAAAAGAAAGAACTACAGGCAAAGAACTATACCCAGCTGTGGTGCTTGCTGAAGGCAAGGGGAACAAAGAAATAGAAGGTAGGAGAAGGCAGTTCTAAATACCAACTACAACCACGTGACCAATTGCAGACACGAGGACTGTCATTGTTATACATGTATTTCTTCATTTTCTTAAATGTGGGTGTAAGCATATATTCACATACAGCAAATATTCTTTGTTTTCTTCCCTCCCTTATCCTATTTCATATAAAATAAAAGAAGTAAATGAGCCTAGAACACTTGGGGTCCTACACATTATTTGTGTCACGCTAAGGATAAGCATGACCTTATCATCATCTTTAGTAGAAGTAGGTACGGTTTAAGGAGTACAGAGGTCAAACGGACAAGGGGTGAAATGTGGGGGCTAGTGCTGCCGCGAATTGTCGACTGACTCGTGCCCTCTCCAACCATGTGCTGTCAACCATTTGGGAGTCAGTTTTCTGGGTCATGTGATTGAGGGTCTTCCTTTTCCAAAACTGGCCCTCTAACGGGCATGCTGACAGTGGCTGTTCCCTCTTGATTGCATGACCCAAGTACATGAGAAAAAGTCTGGCCTCCTTGCTTCTCAGGGTTATTCTAGCTGTGCCTCCAAGGCAGATTTTGTTCATTTTTTGCTCATTCTTCTGGCAGTCTGTGATATATTCAACATTCCTCACCAGCACCACAATGCAAAAGCATCAGTCTCCACTCTTCTTTGTTCCATGTGCAACTTTCACGGGCATATGAAACAACCGAAGGCACCAGGGCTTGGGTCAGGGGCACCGTGGGCCTCATAGCAGCGCCCTCGCTCTTTAGCACGTTAAAGACACTTGCAGCAGAGCTACTCAACGCACGCAACACGTCATTTAATGTCTTGGCTGCGGCTTCCATGGGCACTGGTTGTGGATCCAAGGAAAACAAAAGTGGACGGGCTGAGCCCCGGTGGCGTAAGTGGTTGAGTGCGGGACTGTGGCCCGGGCTTGGCGGTTCAAATCCAGCGGCGGCTTTTGGAAACAGCACTGGGTAGCGCCCATGACCACCAGAGGCAGTGATGCCCCCCCCCAAAAAAAAGAGTCGACAACTTCAGTCTTGTCTATCATGACACTGCTGAGACACAAACGGTTTTGTATCGATTTGGCTGGGCCAGAGCTCTCAGTCGTCCGGCAGTTAAGACTTAGTAATCCCCTGGGATGAGAGTTCCAATCTTCGTGGTGTGGCCGGCTTATAATCTAAGTGGATGCTGTAGTAAAGTTTGCTTTCTTTTTGCTGGGTCCAGATCAGGGGTGCTCACGCGCTTTCAGCATGCAAGCTACTTGTAAAATGATCAAGTCAAAATGATCTACCAACTACAAAAATGCAAAACATATACTGTTATTACATTCATTCATAAATACATTGAGAATTCTTTATATGTACAATGCATGTTTTTGTACCTTGTATAACCGCATGAGTTCATCTTGCACAACACAATTAACTATGTACATTTTTTGTCATTATCTGAGTTTACTTTGATGACTTGCACTGAATGGAATGAGCCAGGGCTGCATAGTCCAGACAGATGCTGTTGATAGCCACTTACTTCCGAAGGATCATCAGTCATGGTGGAACGGTACTGGGACTTCATGATCTTTATGTGGGAAAAGGCTGACTCACATAAAAAAAAAAAATAGAGCTAAATAATGCAATCAAGGAGGCAGCACATTTTCTCATGTTTGGTACTTTCCCTCTGCAAGTAAGTTCCAGAAGTGTCCCTGCGTTCTGACTTCAGCTGAATGTCAACTTTCAGTGTCAAAATCTCCCAATTCGTATGAAAGTAATACATTTTTGTCTTTCAGCCCCCACCCATTTTAATACCCTTTCTTAAGTTGAAGAGAAAAACAGGTCTAAAAACTGGCGATAATTTATCTTGTCAATTTTGCTGCACTTAGCACAGTTGTTTGCTCATGCATTTGACACCTAAGATTGCATCTGATGGGCTGCACTGTACATCCATTGAGTGACAGGATTGATGACAGGTTTACTACGTTTACTTTTTTAATGCCATGAGATCTACCCACACTGTATTTGCGATCTACTAGTAGATGGAGATCAATGTTCTGAGCACCCCTGACCTGGATCTTTTATCTGGCTAGTTATCTAACCTCCAGTTCTTTGGATTCAAACCAGCAGCCTGCCGTGTTGCCTCCTGACCCTGGGAGTTGCCAGAGCTTCTCTGCTGAACTTGGATCCATTCACCTACAAAGCCAGAAATCCGTCATCTGGTCAGGGGAGATGTCCCCACCTTGACATCTTGTGGCGGTCATATGCTTATGTTAATTTCATGATTGAGATGTAGGGGTGGAGTCTAGCCTGTTAATCTGGAGATAGCCATTGAGTAGCCAATGAGGCCTCCGTATGGGCATGGCTTTCTCCTGAGACTTCTGGGACATCTCACAATGTTTTCCTCATGGAGATGAGAAGCTATCTCATCAGTTGCTGGGAGTTAGTTTCAGAGACAACGAACTACGGACAAGACATGATGGCAGCGTCCGAGGAGATAGAGGGGCTGGAGGAGAAGCCACACGGCCTTACCCTGATGGAGCCAGACCTCTGACACTGGAGAAGCCACGTGGAGAGCCCTGCCAGCACTGAGTAGCTTCTATCACCACTGGATGCTGTTGATGGACCCTGAGCCCTGGAAGTGAGGAGCCCTGGGGAGACCCCTGCCAATGCCAGGACTCTGCACCCACTGGCCTGTTACTTTGTGAGTGGGAAGGAGACATTATAGACTGATATTGGGCATATGGGTTAATATCGGACTTATGACTTTGAACTGGACTGGACTGGGCTGAGATGTTTTCTCAATGTCGCATTCCTCTTGTATATAAAACTTTCTCATATCCACATGCGTGTCTATGAAATTTGTTTCTCTAGTTTACCCGGACTAAGACACATCTTATCTACAGACTTGGGATTTGTGGCCCCCTACAACTGCGTGAGCCATTTCCTTGATATAAATATGTGTGTGTATGTGTGTTTCATTAGTTTTACTTTTCTATAGCATCTGGCAGAAGATACCACTCTCTAGACCAGTAGTGAGGACTTTTGTTTATACTGAAGGCTGTGATCCTTCATCTACATCAATAAGTGCTCCAAGTCCTCTTCACTTTCAGCATTTTATGCCAATCTTGCAATACAAGAGGACAAGTTGAGCCAGACAACCACCATGCCCCTTGAACAGAAACAATCGTCTCCCTAAAACGAGCACCCTGAAGTCAGACTTTCAGCCTCGTGAATTGTGAGAAAATGAAAGTTCTGTTCACTAACGCCACCCGCTTGTGAGAGTTGTTCCAGCAGCATACTTCAGTGTGTGTCATACCCTGTATGATGTCTCATGACTCATACCTTAACTGCCTTTAACGGGCTTACTGGGAAGCCGGGACAAATTCCTGAGAAGTGGTGGGCAGCGCTTCAGGACCCTGCACAGACGCCCTGGGGCAGAGTGGCTGCGCAGAACCACAAGGAGAGCCGGCTAACCACATCTATTCGGGACTGAGCACACTAGGATTGCCCAAGCTAACAAATGTTTGTCATTAGGCCAAAAGCAGTTTCAACACCAGAGAATGTACAGCCTTCCCATAAAAGTGGGCTAAGAGCAGGGACACGTGACTGACGGGTTACACGTGTGCCTCGGAAGCCACTCCACACATCCACACCAAGTGCCTTCAGGAAAGGAGGCAGAAACATACTTGCCGGCGGTCTAGTGACCGCCTCGCTCCAGGACTGCAGGGATGCGGCCGAGCAAGGTCACATGCACTCCTGCTCCGAAATGCCACATCGCCTCAGAGCTGCCTCCACGCCAGCACCTCAGATGCCAGAACGCTCAGTCAGGAGCCGCCTGCTCGCAAACCAACCCCCCCCCCCACACACACACACACAAACACACACTCCACACAGGAAGTATCCGCCTCTGCTTGCCCCGTAGAGCAGTTTTCTGATGTCGCACTACAGGTACTGCCCAGCCTGGAAAGAAATTCAGCAGCAAAATGCCCCTGGTGCTTTCTTGTTGCTTAAAGCAGGCAGAAACCAAAGACAGTCAAAAGAAAAACCCTCTCCCTCGGCTACTCAAAAACTGCCAGAAGCCAATGTCCACAAAAGTAGACCTGGCAGGAGAGAGGGCACAGTTTGGTATGCGGCATTTGGGACACTGACTGTACTGGGAGTTACTTTCAGGGTGGGTCTGAGTCTAACTTCATGACCTCAGGCAAACATTTCCCCTCTTTGGCCTCCTTTCCCTCATCTGCAACATAAGAAACTGGACCAGATCCCCAAGTTTGAGAATCGAGAAGTTTACCAAGAAATTCCAATATCGGCTTTCATTAAGACGCGGCAATAAAATCTTTTCAAAAATTCCAACACTAACAAAACCCCACCACTGCTCCCCCAAGAAGCCTGAGAGATACTTTAAAACCAGAAACAGATGATAATACAATAAGCGAATGGCTTTTTTTCCTCCTTGTCTCCCTAGCCCAACTGTTAAAAAGAAAAGCTAGCTGCAAAATGACACACAGCTCCTCACAGGAGAGCAGGGCTTAGTTCTCATCAATGTACAGCCCCCTGGAGAGACCTGACTCTCCCCCAGGCCAGGGCCACTCGACACGGAATCAGTTCTGGAACTTACAAGGTGAGAAGAAGGCAAATTGGGAATTTCCACTTTGGTTGGTGGTGGGACCGGTGGTGGTGGTGATTTTTGAGTCACTGCAATGTGACAGAGACACGAGAGACGGGATTTCCTAGGCTGGAGTCTTTACAGGCACGGATAGTTCCTCGCCCTCCCCTCCCCCGAGCCCCACCCCATCACAAAAAAGTTTGCCTCCACCGCTCTTGAGAAGAATCACTGAGTGCTGAACCCATCCCTAGACTGCAACCCAACGTCCCCACCCCAGGTCCTCTGGCCTACCCTATGACTCCTTGAACACACACCCAAGCATTCCCAGTGTCGGTCAGCAGCCCTTAGAAGAGGCAGAGTTCCTTTGTCCAGGTAGAAAGACTCTGGCGGCTAAAAAGAGAGAACAGTGGGCTGAG
>PVJH01047768.1:0-11004 GCA_004026705.1 Nesogale talazaci | reverse complement strand
GCCACCCGTGCAAACTCCATGGGGGAATCCACATTTGTCAGTTTGTCACAGTGGGTCATGTCTCAGTGAACCATGATGGCTAAAAGATGAGGAGACACTGCTTTCAAGTTTGGAGTCTGAGAATTTGAATGTTTCTAAGCAAGAGCCAAAGCAAAAAACCAGCGGCCAGGCAGAGGGCAAACTAGGAAAGAAAAAAAAAAAGAGCAAAAGCAAGTTCAACTTAGGGAATCCCATGGATGGAGAGAAAGCAAGGCAGAACAGCTATGTAAGAATGCATGGTGGTCCCACACATGTATTTGGTTTGATGGGATAATGGTCCATGGGTCCTGACCTTGGATGAGTCCTGACGGAATAGTTACACGTGGGGTGGCTAACCACACGAGCAGCAGGTCAAAAACTGCCAGCTTCTCCTTGGGAAAAAGGTAAGTCTCTCTCTTCCTTAGGAAGTTACTGTCTCAGAAACACACAGGGATTGTTCTAACTTATAGGGCAATGGTCCTCAACCTTTGAGCTGCCACCCCTTTGGAGTCAAATGACCCTTTCACAGGGATGAAATAACAAAGAAAATAATTTTATGGTTGGGCGGAGGGGGGGGGGCGGTTGTCACAATACGAGGTTGAGAACTACTGATTTATCGCCTTGGAAACCCACCCAGAGTTAAGGGTAAGCTTTGTGAACCGGGATCAACTCAATGGCAGTGATCTGGGTTTTAAGTCTGTCTATGTTTATAAAATACTCCAGGGTCCATGGTTGGGGTGCAGTGGTGACGAGTCGATCAGCAGTTCAAAGCCACCGGCAGCTCCATGGACAAAGGCCTGGACTTTCTATCTACATGAACCATGCCGGTCTTGGAAACCCCCAGTCGGTCACTGTGAATCAGCCTAGACGCGATGGCCATGAGGCTCTGAACTGGGAGTGATGTGGGGGGGTACATTATCAGGATAAACACACTGCCTTGCTCCCTATTTCTGTGGCAAAAACATGGTATAAAGTCTCTGGTGGCTTTCTCATCTTTGGAACATTTATTTTTTTTACTCCCTGGTCCAAATGGTACCCGAATGAAATCAACTGCTACGGTTGAGTATTGGGACTTTCACATTTCTCTTATGAATTAGTATTTTTATTTTAGCATTATGTATCACACACATATACAAAAAACAAGCCCACATATCTCCATACATTGTCCTTGTTGACCCTGACTCGTGGCGGAATAGAACAGTGCCTGCAGGACCCTCAAAGCTGTGGGTCTATTCAAGCCGTGATTGCATGAGTCCATCTGGGTGAGTCTATCTCACTGAGGTCCCCCTTCTTCTTGGATGACCCTTACTTTACCAAGTAGGATACTCTTCTCCAAGGATTGGTCTCTCCTGATAGCACTCCAAAGGAAATGGGATGAAGTGTCCGAGGAAACCGGGCTCCAGTGACCGAAGGGCCAGACGGTGTAAATGTACGGCAAAGAGATTTAAAGATGATAGTAAAGTCCCAGAGCATAAGAAAGGAGAAAGAATAAATTAAAGGAGTCAGACACATGGTACGGCAGCATGTGCACCTCAGCTCCTCTTGGTGGGCCACGGGAAGCTGGGAGAAGTGACGTTTATAGGTCACCTTACATGTGCCGGTAGTTACATGTGTCACCAGGTGGGTGGTGTCTACATGAAGGGACCTGAGCTCACAGGTGAGGAAAGCAAATGCCTGCAATGGGGGAAGGTCATGGGGGGGGGTCCCAGCAAGGAGAGAGCAAAAGGATAATGTCTGCTTCTATAGGGAGAGAGAACCAACCATGCGCTCACTTTCAGGCAGCAGAGCTGTTAAGGGGAGAATCTGTGGGAACGATAGTGAAAGCAGGATAATGCACTTGGCCTTTACCTCTAACTTACTAAAATGGAAGCTTTCCTACTGCGGGATACCAGCTTTCCAGATTCCCTGTGTTATAAGTTAGGGACTATAGTCCTCATCAGATCTCCCTCAATGCTAGTTTCTCATTATTCTGGCTTCTAAGAAGCATTGTGGCTGTACTTCTTCCAAGGCAGGTGTATTCATTTTTCACACACACACACACAGTTTAATTTTGGGGGGGGGGGGTTTAGGGCATCACTGCCTTAGTGGTGGGAATAGGAGGCCCATCCTTTGCCCCTGTGGAGCTGGAATTGAACCTCCATCCCAGTGCACCCAGTCCCGTGCACAACCAGTTTAATTTTTTTAAAGGAAAAATTCCATTATCTTTTAATTCTATTTTTCCCAACTCTTTGAATCCCCCTACTACTCACAAACACCCATTATATGTATATTATGCACATGCTTAGATACATAAAAAAGACCACTGCTGACATAGTGTCTTATACAGTCAGTGCTACCTGTAAGGTCAGAGGCTTGAACCTTCCAGCTGCTCGTTGCGAAAAAGATAAGGTTTTCTGCTCTTATAAAAATGTATAACCCTAGGGGACTGAGGATAAAAATATATATCCCTAGGGGGCTGAGCCCCAGTGGTGGAACTGCGGCCCACTGAGTTGGCGGTTCAAATCCAGCAGCAGCTCTCCAGGAGCAAGGCTGGGCCTCCTACTCCCACCAGGGCAGTGATGCACCCCCAAAACAAACAAACAAATGAATGGGTATAACCCTAAATAACCCTTCCACTCTGCCCTTCAGGGTCACCACGTGTCAGAATGGACTCCATTACAAAAGTCAGGGTGGATCAAAACAAGAGTCACTGACATCAAGCCGATTCCAACTCCCCGTGGCAGAGAGGCTCTCCAGGCTCTCCTCTGACCCCTGAACAGTGACTGGTGAGTTACCAAGAAGTCAGGTCAGCAGTAGCTCGGGACATCAAGCAAACAAGAGTCCCGCAGTCCAAAGGCAATGCCTCTCGATGGCGATGCCAAGCAGACAGGGCACAGGGAAGAGTGAGTGCCACGCGGACAGGGCGCACAATGACACTGACGCCAGCGCTGAGGCACAGACCCACACTGATTACACACGTTTGTCCAACACAGGGAGTTGAATAACTCCATAAGGAAGTGAAATGCTCATTTTCCAAATCTCGCTCCCGGTAACAATGGTTTTGTTCATTCCAGACTCATTGGGTTTGAACTCATGTTCTGTTCTCTCCCGGAACCACGTCAGAATGTACCAGCAGTGCCATCATCGTGGAATTTGTCCCATATCTGGTTCCACCACACACACACCCCATTACAGTGGACCATTTGAAAATTCCAGGTGAAAGTGTCTGGGTGGTAAACAAACAAGGTCTGTAGCCAGAATATATTTCCAGGGTACAAAGTAAATGGAGGCTGTCGCTGGAATCGTGCATGGAAAGCAAGGCAGAGGGGTGTGAAGCTCTTTCAAATAGGTTTCCCTTCTTAAGCAACATGGGTCCACTTGGTGAAGAACGCATGAGGGCACCTAAGAACTCCGTGTGGACGTATGCCAGGGACTTAAATGCAAGTCACGAGGAAGAGGTGTGACAACGGTATTCTTATAGCACAGTTTACATATTCAGGAGAGAGACAAGCCAGACTCACAACGGTAGATATGATTCCATAACAGAAGATGAAATAGAATGCAAATACTCTTAAAGTTGAAATTGCTTTATGCATCTTTCTCATCTTACTGATCACAGACTGCACAACAGACTGCTCATTTCTATTTCCAAAGAAATGCTCAAGTCCTCAGTGGACAAAAAAGGCTCCGTGTGCTCCATTCATTATCACGAGCATGAAGAGGGAAAGACATCTGTTCTGAAAGAAGGACGGCCAGAATGTTTCTTAGAGGCAAGGGTGGGGAGACCTCATCGCACATGGCTGGACCTGCTGTCAAGAAGCACCCGTCCCCAAAAAGGGCATCGACGTAAAATGCTTTTGATCTTCCAAAAAAATACATAAAAATGGACTTTCGCCCCTTTAGTAAAGTCAGAGGGCAGCACAAGGAGGAAGGCCTGTGACAAGATGGAGTGACTCGTGACTGCACAGCGGGCTGAACCATCAGAGCAAGGGTGAGGACTGGCCCCGCTGGGCTCTCCTCTCTCCCTCACTGGGTCGATAGGAGGCGAAACCCACCTGAAGGCAGCTAACATCATCAACATAGCGACAGAAGTTGATACTGTCTGACCGCTGGATTTTGGATTTTGCTCATTGAAGAGCAAAGAGCAGAAAGCCATGCTTTTAACTCTAGCATGTTAGAGATGGAAGATGTCCCTGAAAACTGTCGTGAGAATTGCTTTGGGATCGTTACTTTTTTTTTTTTTTTTGGCATCACTGCCTTCTGGTGGTCGTGGGAGCTACCCAGCGCTGCTCCTGAGAGCCGCCGCTGGATCTGAACCGCCAAGCCCGCGGGCCCGCACTCAACCACTTACGCCACCGGGGCTTCTGGATCGTTACATTTTGTTTTACAACAGCGTTTCCTTTGTTCACGTGGAAGTGCAACATTTACCAGTGCTGATCATCCAAACTGGAATGTGAGTTGTTTGAAGAAAAAGTGGTGAAAGTCCGTTTTTCAACTTGGAAGCTCAGCAACATTTTATGTCAATTGTTGAAACAATTAAGTTCACTGACTCATTTTCTTTGAGTATGTGAAATGTTACTTTTGTAGGCGTACAGTGGCAATCTTAGTATCCCCATATCCACTCAAAATTTTATAATCCCATTCCTCTCATTCTGCTACAATAGGACATGCCATTTTTGCATCCAATCATGAACACTCTAAAAGGATTTGCGTTCTGGGGAGCCAAGACCCAAGCACATATATTCACGTCTTTCTTTTTCCCTACCCTTGTTTTTGTCGTACTTTCCCTTTCTTCCTCTTCTCCTTGTTAACTTATTTTCTTTTGCTGTTGTTTATTGTGTATCCTAGAGAAACAAGAGCCGGGAGAAACTAGATATGTGCACCCCTGAGTTCAACATGGCACCAGGCACCCCAGCAAAAAGAGAGAAACAGTGCAAACGTCCGTCCTTGAAAGAACGTCTACATACATTGGTACATCCACACACTGGATTATTACACAGCACCAAAGAATAACAATGAATTGGCAACCCCTCTCATAACATGGGAACCCAGAGTGCTTGCTGCTGAGTGAAATGAGTCCATCACAAAAGAATACATAATGTAGGAGACCACTGGTATAAAGACTCAAGAAAAGATCTTTCCACTAAAAGAAACATTCCTGAGGAAGCATGGGGGAGGAGAAGTCACAGGCTTAAGGGTAAAGGAGTGTTAACTTAGGGAAGGAGAAGGCAATATTCAATGAGGAGGCAGCCAAATCTGATAGGGGGAGGGGGGGCAGGAGATGCTGGAAAGCCTGCAGGAGTCAAAGGTGGCAGAAGCAACTCCTGTTCTAGACACCCTCCTGCTTTCAGGTGGTGACCTGAAAGTAGACACTTGGATACACACAGGCTAGAGAGAGGTGGGAAGGAGAGTGGGCGCCTATCTCTGGATGTGGATATGGATGTGGATATAGACATAGAGATGTAGATATATATGTACCTTTGCTGCAAATAGATCCATGAATGTGGTGGAACAAACAGGAGAGAAAGTTTTGAAACCGTCTTAGACATAATCAAACACGTTGAAGGAGGGAGTTGCTAGACTCAGGACAAATAGGGTCTAGGGCCACTAAGGTCAAATGGCACCTAAGGACATAGTCCAACATCCCAGATTATGATTGGCCAGCCAGCCATCTGAGGTGCAGATAGTTATGTGCACATATATATTTTTAAAGATCATTTTATTGAGACCACCTACAACTCTTATAACAATGCATCCATCCATTGTATCAAGCACACCTGTACATATGTTGTCATCATTATTTTCTAAACATTTACTTTTTATTGAGCCCTTGATATCAGCCCCTCTTTTTATCCCTCCCTACCCTTGTGACCCCTTGATAAATCATAAATTATAACTATTTTCATATCCTACACCAACCGCTGTCTTCTTTCCCCCTTGGTTTCTATTGTTCATCCCCCTGGAAGGAGGGGGTGTGGTTGTGTATCCATCATTTCAGTCAGTTCCCCGTTCATCCCCTCCCTAAGGTGCAAATTATTGATCTCTGTCCAGAAAAAAGAGGATGAAAATTGAAAGGTACATGGGGAAAAATTCATCCAATGGACTCCTGGGACCACAGAGACATCATTCTCCACCGTCCTAAGACTAGAAGAACTGGAACTACTGACTACTCGGAATATGATATTAGAAGGTTCTGGATAAAGGGGGGAGGGATGGAACAAAATTTAAAATCTATGGCCCTCAGGCCATAGTTTGGGAATCCCTGGTAAGCACTCCAAATGCACTGCTACCAAGTTGATTCCAGCCTGTACTACCTTCTAGGGCCGAGTCAAGGTGCCGGGGAAGTTTCTGCAACTATCGCCCTGTACAGGAGGAGGGAGCCTCGTCTTTCTCTTTAGCAGCTGTGTTTGTTTTCAGAGTGCTGGCCTTTCTCTTAGCACCCCAATGTGTAACCATTACACTGCCAGGACGCCTGATCCCCAACCTGATGGTGGAAATATCCCCCATCTTGTCCTGACCACATATATACCACCCCACCCCAGCCCCCAAACTGAAATGGAGAGGGATTGGGGTATCCAAAGTCGAAGGGCTTCATGGGACTGCACCCCCACCCCTCCACCCGCCCCACCCCCCAAGCCAGCTCCTCTCAGAATGAGCCAGAGGATAAACCCATCCGTTCAGGCCACCCCCTCCCTCCCCGGCCCCTCCCCCTTTGCTCATTTGAATACGCAAATAGCAAGATCACAGGTAGTGCTAAAGCCTAGACTCTAAACCTCCTGGTGGCTCCAGGGGATATCTGGTCTTTTCTTTGTCGTCTTGTAACTGCCCGGCGTCGTTTGTGCCGAGAGGTCCTTCTGTTTTGCGTCTTGCTCGGAGTGTGTGTGGGGGGGACGCGGGGGGGGGGGGGGGAGTTGAAGGGGTATGGCTTCTCCATAACAGCAGCATCACTGGATTTTCCTCCCTGGCCCTGGACAGTCCAGGGGCATCCCCGCACCCCCCACCCCGCCCCAGGGCTCCCTCAGGGCGCTGGCTGTCCTCTAAGGTCAGAGCTGGTCATGCAGGTCTTCTAAATGTCGGGATGCCGAGCTCGCGTGGAAACAGAACCTCCCACAGTCTTCCCTCGCTTTCCACCAGCCAGGGACCCCGCCCGCGAGCAGAGAAACCGACGGCTCAAGCGCGCCACCACGAGGAAGCCGGGGAAAGAGACGTTGGCGCTCGAAGATCCCATCTTCCCTCCGGCCCAGGTGCCACCCGCACCCCTGGGGACCAGGGGACCAAAGGGACAGCTGGAACACAGTTCTGGACTGTTTGGCTCCGGAGGGGACTTGGCACGGTGCCTCCCTCACAGCCTCTCTGGCTCCACCCAGCCCCGGGGAAGGCAGGTGGCCCCCGAAAGTCTCCTTGGCTTCTTCCCAGCAGGTCGTGGGCCTGGGGCCTGTGTCTCTGAGCCCCATCGGTAGCAGCTGGCAAAAGGTTGAGGCGAGTCAGAGAATTGGATGGAATTGACTTTGCTAAATTGTCCCGGTGCCTCTGCCCACCAATGCCCCCACAATTCCAAGGAGAGCTGCCTGCGGGCGGCCCTCACCTCCAACCGAGGCTCCAGAGGCGGGCGTCTGAGCCACACCTGCTGGCTCTCCCCAGCCCCATCCAGGTCTTGACCATGGGCTTGGAGGGCCTGCAGGACCCACTGCCTGGGGTTAGGGGCTCTGTGTCTGTTAGAGCTGCAGTGGTCTGGAATGGGGAGGGAGGGGGCCTCTGGAGAAAGTGTGAGCTTCCGTACCAAATGGAACTGCCATGGATTTCAGACTCCACCCCTAGCCCTCTAAAAGCAAGGAGTGGAACCATTCAGAGACTTGCCTGGAAACGGGCCGAAATACTGTCTTATTTACTGGGCTTGCTTCTTACACAATAGGGCAGAGAGACAGCAAAAGCGAGAGCTTCGAGAAAATATGCCAGGAAAAGATAGTGGAATTTTCCCATGAACTTTTTAAAGCTCCCTCCCTGTATGTCTACAGAAGGGCTGATACATTTCAACTGAGGTGGCAAAGAATACTGAAGGCACGACAACGTGGAAGCCAGGCCCGCCACTTTAGGAACCAGGGTGGTGAGACTTCCCACTGCCTCCTTCGAGCACGTCCCCGGGGAAGACACTGAGCTGGGTAGAGAGGGAAAGAAAGCTTCCGTGGCAGTTCCAACAGTGGACTCACACAGACCCAGAGCAAGGTCAAGGACGAAACAGGATCTGGCAAGACGCTTCAGAGGACTGGGGCTGCCCTTCACACAGAGCCAGAATCCAAGTCACGGAAGGCAGCTGTTTGACTGCCACCAGCCTTGCTCGCGCTGTATCAAAATCCACTTCCAGCTCAGCTCCCCATGGGGGACAAACCAGTCATCTACCCTTTGCCAGGGACGTGGCTCTGTCAATAGCTACAACAGTTTAACAGCGCTGTGGTCAGATTCTCCCCTTCCTGCTGCCTGCCTTCCTAGCTGGCTCCCTCCCACACTCACATGCTGAAGGGGGTCTCTGTCTCGGTGTTCTCACGGCTGTCTGCACGGACCACGGATCACGAACCATGAACTACTGCGAATCATCACGTACTGTTAAGTAGCCAGAACAGGGGCCAGGGTGTCTACTGGGCATGCTCTAAAATGAAGAGGGTGCACCTGGGTGGGCCTCAATCTAAGCCAGGTGGGCTCAGTTCAGCTAACTGAGTCAACCAACATTGTCAACCACGCCTCCCAGTGGAGGGAGGGCCCTGAAAAAGCCTGAACCAGGAGGCCACCCGCACTTTACCAGCTACTCTTCCACGCTGCCGGAACTCGGTCTCTCTTCTCTTCTCTTCTCTCTCCCTTTCTCTCCCCCCACCCCACCCTCCTCAGGCCACCATACGGGTGCTTGTGTTCAGTGACTGTAAAACTGGAGACTGTCTGTCCCTTATAAAAACTCACAAACTAGACTGCGGTCTTCATTCTTTATCATGCAAACCCAAGGACCAGTGGTATTTCCCACCTGATAAAACTAACAGTGCCACCACTGAGACGGTAATCAAGCCAGAGCCAGACTGCTGCCCTCTCCTGTGTGGAAAGGTTCTGGGGCCCACCTGGCTGCTGTGAGTTAGCGAACTCCAAGGCAACTCACATCACCTTCTCTGACCCACAAGGACATGGGCCAGGCCTGTCCTGTTCATGGTGACCTTCAGCACTTTGCCCAGTGCTGGCACTCAGTAAATATGTGTAGAGACAAGGAGGGGGAAGCACCGTGGCAATAATGCAGTGAACATTAAAGAAGATAGCATAAGTCAAACGTAGGGGACTCCTATGTCCATAAGTGACAGCTTCTAGGTACCTGCTTATTCTGTCTACAGGACACCAGGCTTCCCGATTGGGTTCATTGTGACTGCCCTCTCCTAGATTCACTCCGGGAAGACAGATTTATAGCGCGTGCTTCAGCAGCACACATACCCAAAGTAGAACAATCCAGAAATGATTGGGATGGCCTTTGCACAAGGATGGCAGGGAAATTCATGGAGTTCTACGTTTTTGAGACCGAAACTGGATTAATAATGACCTAAGGAAGCACATGGCAGGGGAGGCCAGGGGGAAATGGACGCTACCGCAATGAGGATGGGAAAGATGTTCTGACATTAATTGTGGTGGCGCTTGCAGGAGTCATCTTAATATGCTTGAACTAGTAACTTGTAGGATGTACCAGTAAAACTATTTCAAAAGAGAGACATGGTAGTGAGAAACCACATCTCACACAGGAGAATGGAAAGAACCTGGCTCCTACCTTCAAGTGGCTCGATTAGCATCTCGGTACTGGTACGTGGGGTGTGGTTTGTGTGACATGGTCCGTGGTTCGTGGAATGTGCAGACAGCCATGAGAACACCGAGACAAGAACCCTTACCAAGCGTGAGTGTGGGAGGGAGCTAGCTCGCAGGGCAGGCAGCAGGAAGGGGAGAATCTGACCACAACTCAAGCTGTTGTAGCTATTGACAGAGCCACGTCCCTGGCAAAGAGCAGAGGGCTGGTTTTGCCCCACACAAGGAGCTGCGCTTAAGAGCTGATTTCTATACAGCGCCAGCAAGGCTGGTGGCAGTCAAACAGCTGCCTTCCGTGACTTAGATTCTGGCTCTAAGAGGCTAGCTGAAGGGCAGCCACAGTCCTCTGTACTATTAGACTTTAACTCGAAGGTCTCGACCAGCAGGAGGCAGGAATTGGGGCTTGGCGCTGGGTATTTTAACAATTCAAGGCACACTCAATGCCATGGAATCAAAGTCAACTCAGAGCAGCCCTGTGGAACTGGGCAGGCCCTGTGCAGTTTGGAGATGGGTTTTAGAACAGTAACGTCTGGGTTGGAATACAGCCTCTAACCCTTTCGAGCTACGTGCCAAGTCGCAAGTAAGTTCTCTGAGCTTCTGTTCCCTGTCCATAATATGATTGTGATTACGATCATCACAGACCTGGGGGACTGTCCCTTTTCTTTTTCAAAAGGGTTTCATTTTCCCCACCCTTGAAATGCCCCTCTATCTGATGCTGATGCTATCCACGGTGCTGTTTTTTAAAGACTTTCCCGTCCCCCCACTCTCTGCCACAATGTGTGTCAATAAAAGGAAGAGACACCGTAAAAAAGGACTGACCAGTAGCCAGGGGAAACTGTGGTGACCCGGGCCTCAGCTCCCGATCCTCCACCCCCTTCCCCAAATCCATCCAGTGCATCGGAAAAGATCTGTGGGGATGGGGAGTGGTCTCAGGGAGGGTCCCCACCCCCTGCCCCACCCCCGCGCGGCTGCCAGTCTGCCCCCTCTACTGTCCTCTGTGGCTGGGCAAAACTGGCACCCCAAGGAGGTGATTCAGCCAGGAGACCAGAGCACAGGCGGCAGCTGCTGCGGACTCTAGTGCCCCCTGCAGTCCTAGCCAGGCACTGCAGCAACAGGTGGTCAGTTCAGGGACAGTGCCGAGGGCAGTGGAAGTCAAGCCCAGGGAAAGGCACTCGCCACCACTTG
>PVJH01047767.1:0-11138 GCA_004026705.1 Nesogale talazaci | reverse complement strand
CAACAAGACAGAAGTAAGAACAGAACGCATCTCTCACTACTGGGTTGGAAGGACTTACTAAAGACCTGTCCCTGAAGGCGTTCCGTGATCTTGCTTTCTGTGCTCGTCCAGGTTGACTAGAGAAACAAGTCTGGAGTCACTCATATGTGTATAAGAGAGAGTTGCTTATATTAAAGAGCAATCAAGTCCCCAAGTCCAATATTAGCCCATCTGTCCAATGCTAGTCCATAAATTCCTCTTCAGATTCACATAGCCACTCACAATGATGCTGAATGCAGGAAGACCACAGGCTGGTAGATGAAAAGTCTGGTGGATCCAGTGGTAGTGGACGCATCTCAGCCCTGGCTCATGTCAGCTCTCTGAGGGTTCCCATAGCAGAAAGAGAGAAAATGTGAGGTCCACTTCCTGGGAGAAAGAGAGGAAGTTTCCAGAATCCTCATGAGAAGACCATGCCCACAAGGAGGTATCATCAGGCTGTGACCTGACTGGCAGGCTAGATGGCACCCCTATTTATTTATCAAGTTGACATGAAATTGTGTAACTGCTCTTGACTTGGTCCCTCCTCTTCCCAGCAGCACCTCTCCCAGGGCACCCTGACTGACTTTGATTGTTTAATGAGCTGCCTTTGAACAACTGAAGGAAGTGGACTACCCAGAGCCTTCCCTGACACCTATTGGAAATGACAGGCCTTTCCTGTTGGGCGAACGAGCCCCCACCCTGACCAGGAGATTTCATTTCTTTCCGCCACCCCCTGCCCCCGGCTTCTCTTTTGAGGAGTAGTCTGATTAATTTATCACCTGCAACATTTATAAATGACTCCCTTCCTTGACTCTTCATTCCTTCTCAAGGCTTTAATCATCATCCTCTTTTTTTCCCCCCTCTTCCTGGAGAACATTCCGGGGCCTATAAATAATGCCGCTGAGAATACTTTGAAGTCTCTTTGTGGTCTTGGCCACCCCTGAAGCCTGTACGCGCTCACGCACAGGCCTTGGTTGAGACGCCTTGATTTGTTTTTGTAACTGTAATCTCTCAGGTACATTTGCTTCCTCTCCCAGCAGCTCATTAGACCAGCTCCGAGATCACCTTCCAGACAACTTCTCCAGAGCCTTCTATGAGGGAGTTGAACAGAGCCTAGGGTCCAGTACTGGGAGAGAATCTGAGACAAGTGAATAAGACCCTAACCCTAACACTCTCACTCAAATTCAGCCCCACCCTAGGCTCTGCAGTTTGCCAGAGGAAATACTTCCACAAGAGTATGAGATAACCTACAAGCAGACCTTGCTTCCTGAAGCCCTGAGGAAATTTGAAGTGATGAACCCATCAAAGCAAGGTCCACACTTCCTGTCTGCTGAGGCTCATGGGGAGGGGTGGTGGGCACTGGATCCTGGAGAGAGAAGCCACAGGTACCTGTACATCTGGTCTTCTGAGAGAATGGAACCCTTCTATGGGAAATGATTCTCTTTGGTCAGATGTCACCTTGAGTCTATCACTCACCACTGATAAGATTTCCCTGTGCCCCCCTCCCCCCCACAGCCAAAGATTCCCAGAAATATGATTAGATTTACTCCATCCAAATTTCCAGTCATAAAATAGTTGCTCAGAGTTCCCGGTAACTAGATTGGATCCATTGCCATGCTCTTCATTGTTTGGTTTTTCTCTGCCCTTGTGTGAGGGAACTCAGTGCTTCTGGGAAGGTTGTGGGACGCTGCCCCTCCCGTTCTCGGCTCCAGCAGGTGACTTCCTGACTGGCTCCTGGCAGTTCACCCAGTTGTCTTCCTTCCAGGAGTTAGGACAGCACTTTCTCAAATCAATTTACTTCAGGCATATTAAACAAGATTACGGCTGCCAGGAATTCTGTCCACTCTCTTTAATCTAACCCTGCCTGTCTGCACACCCTTAGCACCCCCAATGTGGTTCGTTTACATTGCTCTTTATAGTATTCCCACAGAACATCTTTGTGGGAGGAAGCCAGTGCCCAGGGTTCCTTCTGTGTTGGAGAGCTGTTGACTGCATCATGGGGTGCCTCAGAGACTTGGTTCCAGCATACCAGACACTGGCTCTTCTGGCAGACGGGGAGGGACAGCCTTTATGTGGCACAGGGCTGCCCGCTGAGGGCCTGCCTTCCCCACCTGTGCCCCTTCCTGTTGATGCCTGCTTCCTTCAGCACTTCTGAAGTAGAGCATTTGCGTGGATCTACGATATGCAGGCAGGAAGATGGACCTGCATGTAGTTTTCCTCTTCACTTCTGCAGACCTCACTTTGTACAATGGGGTTTCTTTTTACCTGCTCCTCGCAGACTTCCCTGCATTTTTCTATCTTTGGAGATTTTTTTTGAACTATTGTGTGTGTGTGTTTGTTTGTTTGTTTAGTACATGCTATAAATTAGACCTTGGGCCTGCCAGCCTCAAGGTCAGTGGTCCAAATTCATCAGCCACTCCTTAGGAGAAAGATGAAGCTGTCTATTCCCATAAATATAGAGAATTTGTATGGGTCAGAATCAACTCAATGGCAATGGATTCTCAATGTTCTGTTACCAGCATGCTTCTATTTGGTAACATGAATGCATTCATTCCATGTTGGTTAACTGTAAACTTACCAAAAACAACAACAGGGAGAAGTATTTAGTAATATCCTATTAGTCTTGGGTTTACTGTCATGGATCACATGGTGATGCAGCCCTCAACAACAAATGCCCCAGCCACTGTAAGGATCTTCAGTTTATCACCCTCTGCATCTGGCCACTTGGGTGGAACGTTATCTCCCCTTGGGTGGCAATGATTGAGATATTTAGTTGCTTGGTTTTCTGGGAGGAAAGGTGGGCTTCTTGACCACCATGGGCAGAGATGATAGAGGAGGTCTGTGTCAGTGTTGGGTTCTTTTCCTGTCTCAGTGTCTGGAACTGGCTTTGACCAACAGGCCAATTCCTCCAGGGACAGTGACTATTGCAGAAATGCTGACCACCCTTCCTCTTCAGGCTCACTCCCTCCACTACCTTGTTGAAAGAGAAAGGATGAGCACATTTTAGTCTGTATATGACTCCTCAAGAGACTCTTCACTCTTGAAGAAAAATATTTTAAGTCAAAAATGTAATCACCTTTTCTCAAAATTGGAAGAAAAGGAAGAGAAGATAAGCTGACCATTTCAAAGCTGCCCGGTAAAATCCTGGAGGATACACAATAGAAAGCTGGAGAAGGAAGACAGCAGAGCTGGTGAGAAAACCACAAGGAAGCTTTCCAGAAGGCTAACAAATAGGACTGTAACCCATTGGAGGGGTGCTAATCGAAACTCCAGGGAGGTACTATCTCACCCCTGCAAAAATGGCAATGGGAGAGAGAGAGAGAGAGTGTGCAGCGGTAGCACAAGATGACAAGATTGTGGGGCGATTAGAACAATTTTACATTGTAGGTAGTATACGTACAATAGTAGAATGGTACAACCACAATGGAAAACTTCATGGCCCTACCTCGAAAAACTGGAAATACCTTTTATTCCAACAATCTCAATCCTAAGTATATATTCAAGAGAATTATGATGAACGATGATGCAAATAGACATTTGCACCCCTATAATGACCGCAGTGTTATTCACAATAACAAGACTGCGGAATCAACCTAAGTTCCCATCAATGGAGGAGTGGGCAAACAAACTATAGTACATCATAGACAGGAATACCACGCAATGCTATAGAATAATGACTAAAAGATCAGCAGTTTGAGCCCACCAACTGCTCCATGTAAGAAAGATGAGACAGCTTGATTCCATAAAGACTTACAGCCCTGGAAACTCTATGGGACAACTCTCCACTGTCCTCCAGGCTTGCTCTGAATTGAAATCGGCTCACAAGCAGGAGACAGAGAAAGAGAGCGAGAGAGAGGTAAAAGAGTCATTAACAAACTTGACATTGTTAGTAGTCAAGGAAATTCACATTTTGATAATATCATGTTTTTGAAACCTATTAAATTCACCTTATAATTTAATTATTCTTTTAATTATTATTAATAGTTCAAATGCCAGCATGGGAGAAAGATGTTGTGACCTTCTTATATCAACACAATCTTTTTAGAAAGCGCTATGTATTCCAATATGTATGAAGAGCATAATTATACTCATGTTTTATGAACCAGTAATTTCATTGTTAGAAATTCTCCTGAGACAGTTTTCTAACATAAGGAAGTATTGCCTCTAGGAGAGGAAAACTGAAAACAGCCTAACTGTCTAGCAACTTGAAATTGGTTAATTAAGCTGCGCTGTAGCAAACGGGTAGAATATGTTGCAGTTATTAGAAATGTTAGCATGGAATATACGATGCAGTGTTGAAAATATTTATCATGTTACATGAAAATGTTGCTATGCATTCGTTAATTGTAAATCACATATAGTGGGCATATGTGGATATGCTAAGGTAGTGGAGTGATCTTTTTTCTTTTCAAAAGTATTTCTTGAGTAATGCTTTCTTTTTCTGGGGGGGGGGGAGGGGGGGACATCACTGCTCTCCGGTGGTGGGAGTAGGAGGCCCAGCCCCACTGCTGGAATTGAACCTCCGTCCCAGTCGGCTGCAGTCCTGCGCACAACCACTATGCCACTGGGGCTCAGCCCCTTGAGTAATGCTTTCTATGTGCTAAAACAGTTATTAAAAACAATAGGAACTACAATGAAGTTAATATGTAGTTAATAACATGCTGGTAAACTAAGAATGCCCAGATGTGATTACTTGTAAGATTGGTGGTAATTTGCTAAAGTCAGGATCGTGAACCAAATTGTGCTCTTTCTCTACAACATGTCCATTTAGCTGGACTATGATTCCCAGTGGTTTGAAAGTTATGCAGGAGTGTGAATATGTCACCCTTGTAATGTAATGCCATGTGCTCAGGAAATCAACTTTATGTGGATTGTTGATGCCACTGAATCAGGATTACTCAAGGAATACTTTTGAAAAGAAAAAAAATCACTCCACCATCTTACCATATCCACATATGTGATTTATAATTAATGAGTGCATGTAGCAAAATTTTCATGTAGCATTATTAATATTTTCAACACAGCATTGTACACTCCATGCTAACATTTCTAATAACTACAGCATATTCCAGCTATTTGCTGTATCACAGCTTAATTAACCAATTTCAACCAACAAAGAGCTGATGCACAACAGAAGGAAATACTGCCCAACCTGCACGTTCTTCAATTTTTCTCCTTCAGTGCCTCTCCACTTTACCAAACACGATGGCCTTCTCCAGGTCTCTCCTGACAACATGTCCAAAATATATGACAACATCTTGCTATCATCGCCTCTAAGGAGCACTCTGGCCTTATTTTTCCACCATAGATCAGTTTGTCCTTTTAGCAATTCATGGTGCCTTCAATATTCTTCTCCAGTACTACAATTCAAATGCATCAATCTTCTTTGGTTTTCTTCATGCAGTATCCATCTTCACATGCAGAATGTGATTTCTCTCACCATGGAGAATATTGTGGGTTGGCTCAGGCATAACCCAGACCTCAAAGTAACATCCTAGCTCTTCTATACTCTGAAGAGCTCCTGTACAACAGATTTACCTACTGCAACTTTCTTTTGACCTCTTGACTGCTACTTCCATGAGCATTGGTTGTGGATTCAAGCAAGACCAAAATCCTTGACAAGTTCAAACCTTTCTTCATTTTTCATGATGGTATCCATTGATCCACTAGTGAGGATTTTGGTCTTCTTTACATTGATGTGTAATTCATACTGAAGTCTGCGATCCTTGATCTTTATCAGCAAGTGCTTTAAGTCCTCCTCATTTTCATCAGTTAAAGTTGTGTCATCTACATATGTCAGGCCATCAATAAGCTTTCTTCTAATCCTGCCGCCACATTCTTTTTTAGATGAGTCAGCTTTTCTGATGATTTGTTCAACAGATAGATTGAATAAGTATGATGAGAAGATACATTGACATATACCTTTATTTTTAAACCATATAGTATTTTCTTCTTCTATTCACATAGCTGCCTCTTGACTCATGTTCAAATTCCATGTGAGCAATGATGTGACTTAAAATTCCCATTCTTCTCAAGGTTATACATAGTTTGTTATGATCCATAATGCCTTGACATAGTCAATAAAACACAAGTAAATATCTTTCTGCTATTATCTGGGTTTTTTTTCTTTCTCTTTTTTGACCAATTTTTTATATTTTAGTTTAAGTCACATTCACTGTTTTCAGGCAAGATCCATCTGACATCAGCAATGATATCCCTTTCTCTACATCCTCTTCTCAGTCCAGCCTGAACTTCTTAGATGTTCCCTGCCAATGTACTGCTAGAACCCTTGCTGTATGATCTTCAGCAATATTTTACTTGAATTATATATCAATAATATTTGTGTATAATTTAAGCATTCTGTTGGGTCACCTTTCTTTGAAATGGATACAAATATGGATCTCTTACTGCCAGTTGCCCAAGTAGCTATCTTCCAAACTTTCTGTCATAGATGAGTGAGTGTTTCCAGTACTTCATCAGCTTGTTGAAACATTTCAGTGGGTACTTCATCAATTTCTGGAGCCTTGGTTTGGGCTAACACTCATATGTGTATAAGGAAGAGGTTTATATACAAGAGGAAATAAACATTGAGAAAGCATCCTAGCCTAGTCCAGATCAAGTCTGATTTTAGCCCATATGTCCAACAGCAATTCACACAGCCTTCTGCAGACTCACAGAACACATGCAATGATGCCAAATGCATAAGATCACAGGTCAGTGGGTAGAAAGTCCTTGGATCCAGTGGTGGTGTAAGCATCTCAGCACTGGCAGGGGCCTTCTCACGGCAGCTCCAGCACCCAGGGCTACATCAGGGTAAGTCCATGTTGATTCTCCTCAGGGATGTCTAGCAAGAAGTTCACCTTGTCAGTGGAGTGTCTCCAAGGGAGTGAACTGAGAGAGACCGTGTCTCCACCTCCAAGAAGGAACTACCATATTTCCCAGAATTCTTAGAGGAGAAGGCCTTGCCCACACAGAGATCACATTGACTATCTCCAGATGGACAGGCTAGACTCCACCCCCACACTCTTAATTCTCAAATTGACACCAGATTAGATGACTGCCATAATGACCTCTTGCTTTCTTCATGAATGATAGTCTTGATGTTCTTCCAAAGCTCATCAGGTCTTCTGTCCTAGTGTTCAATGTGTCAAATCTGTTTTGAGCTGTTCTTGAAATTCAAATGGAATAGTTTAAGGTTGAATTTTGGCCCAAGTAGACTTGTGCTAGTTTTCTTCAGCTTTACCCCAAATTTATGGATGATCAATTATTGATCTATTGAAGAATAATCCCCTGACCTGGTTTCAGCTACAGATATTGAGCTTCTCCAGTGTTTCCTCCCACAGATGTAGTCAGTATGTTTTCTGAATATTCCATCTGGAGAAGTTCATGTGTGTTGTCATTTTTGGTGCTGCTGATAAAACTGCTTCCTGTGAAAAAAAATTGTTGATTTTGTGAAATTCTGCCATGCAATCTTTAGCTTTCTATCTATCAACAACTTTCTATTTCCCAATTTGTTGTTTGCTCTTTGTTTCCAACTTTTCAATTTTAATGGCCAATAATTTCCCAAGTATCTTCATGCTTAATCAATTTCCAACTGAAGATATTGGTAGAATTCTTCAATTTCTTTATCACTAGCTTTTGTGATTGGTGCATGAATTTTAATAATATTCATATTAACTGATTTCCTTGAAGGCAAAGATATAGTCCTATCACAGATATTATTGTACTTGATAGATTTTGCAATGTCATTTTTCGCAATGAGTACCACACTTCCCTCTTAGGGAGGTGTTGGGGATTGTTATTCCCAACATAGTAAATTATGAAATTTCTAATTCAAAATGACCAATAGCATTTCAGCTCACTAATGTCTTGGATATCAAACTTTATGCACTCCTACTTAATTTTCATGACTTACAATGTTCCCAGATTCATACTTTATACTTCCAAGATCCAATCATGAGCAGATTTCTGCAACTGTTTCTCCTTACTTTGAGTCATGCTTCATCAACAAATGAAGATTCTGAAGGCTCCGTGCCCACAAGCTTTACCGGACTCAGGTCACCAAGGTCAACTCCACTCTCCTCAGTCACATTCCAGTGCCCTGTGTCTCAAGGTACCCATCCTGTGGCACAGTCTCTGATAAAGTGCTACTTCCATTCATTAGGCCTGCAGTTTCTGGCAATGTTTAGAAGCTATGAATAAAGTTTTCAGCAGCTCTTACCTCTGAAGTAGAAAACTCCATCCTTTTTGATCATCTGTTCTTAATCTGGAAGTACCACTGAAACCTGCTTACTTGCAGGCATTTTAAATACCAGCTAGATAGCTGTCAACATCACAGCAACACACAAGCCACCACCATAGAACAGCTGACAGACAAGTAGGGTAAGATATAACCAACCCCCCTAATTAGGTCATTCATAGCCCTCATCTGTTTCCCCTTTGGTCTTCCAAAAGATAAAAGGAGAAAAAAAACTGAGCAGAAAGGAAGGGCGTCCTACCGTCAAGAATGAATTAAAAGTGAAGAATGAGCTTTGGACCCAGTGTCCCTATAAGGGGAAATTCCTTGGCCTAGGGAAAAATTGATAAGAAGACTTTCTCCCAAAGCCAACAAGCAAAGACATTCTTTCCCTATAGGTGGTACCTGGGACTTCCAACCTCCTAAACTGAGAGAACAGATTCCTGTTCATTGAAGGAATAAAAAGAAGGAGAATGAAGAGTGTGAAATAGGTCATGATGAGTCTGGAGGACATGGGCTGAGTGAAATAAGTCAATTAGGAAAGAGCTCTCAGTTTCTCCACCATCTTGAATGTAATGGTTCTCCAACTTAACCATGCCATCTCATGAGACTTTCAGGATCAAGAGATTCTTGGCCAAGAAGCAGCATCAGAATGAGTCCATTCCCCAATGGATTCAAGTGAAAACTGGTAATAAGATCAGGTTCAACACTAAGAGAATATATTGGAGAAGAACCAACCTGGGTCTGTAAGGAGCCCTCTGAGGGATGGCATACTCGGCCGCATTTGCCCAGCCTCACTAGTGGTCTGTCCTGCTGATCTGCATTAAGACTTCTGCCACCATCTGATCAATTGAATTTGTATTGGCAAATAATCTGGTTTCTTCCTGGGTTTTTATGCTTCTGCATCAAGAATTTAACAAACAATAAATAAAGGCTGTTGGTTTGAAAGGAAAAAAGAATCCAAAAAGGACAAATATTTCATCCTCTCAATATTATAAAATGTAAACATTAGATATACACCTAGAAATTAATGTCCTTTGTTGGGGATAAGGGAGGGAGGGAGAAGGGGGGGAAAACACTTTCTAGGTAGTAGATAAGAAAAGCAGTACTATGGGTGGGGTGGGGTGAGCACAACTGGACTAAGGTAAACAAAAACACTCAGAAGAAGGGACAGTACCCAAACACGGGATAGTTTTGGTAAATATTGGTCTATACAGTATAGCAAGTATTGACCGGGCTCTTCAAAGCTCCTGAGCAGCCATATAAGGCAGAAGCATTGATCTCTCTCCATGCTAAGAACAGAAGAATCTGAAAACTGAAAGACACAGGACCACAGTTAGTCTGGTGCTCTAAGAGACTACACAAACATCAGTTTTTATAATCCTGCTGCGAGAAGAATTACATGGTGCCTGGCTAACACTCCCAACTGCCTGAAAAGGGTCACAGTAGAAGGTCCTGGACAGAGTAGGAGGAAAATGTATGAGTGTTGGGGGGGAGGAAACACTCAAAATCATAAAAGAGACAAAGCTTACTGGCTGAACAGAGGCTGGTGGGGAACATGCCCCCTGCCCTCAAGAATACATATGGCCCTTAGTCACCCTTCGAGGCTAGAACTGAAATCACCCCTGTGTTAGAGTAGTGAACTGTCTAAGACCAAATGGTACCCTTTACCAAAAGTCCAAGGACAGAGAGTTAGGACAGAAACAGGAAAGTCAGAGAGGAAGTAAGCTCAGTGAGGGAGCCTTGACGGGATTGCTTAATACATGACTTGAAACAGAATGTGTACATGTTGTTGCATGTAAAACTGGCGATCTGTAAGAACCATCACCAGATTCACAATAAAATGATTAAGGAAAGAAAAGGGATAGACCAGGTCTATACACAATTTACAACAATAACAATAACAACAAAAAGTGTGTGTGTGTGTGTGTGTGTATCTTCCATAAACTAGCAAATCTAGAGAACCCAAATGGTCAATATTTACCAAAAGCAAAGATGAGATAGGAAAGAGGAAGCCAGATCAATGGAAGTATCCATTGAAAACACTCACATATATATGTGTGTGGTTATGTGCGTGTGCATATATGTATACATACACAAATGCATATGAATGTATAGGAAACTATATTGATAGATGCACACATGTGTGTAGGCTTATCTATAGACACATGTGTATATATTTTCATATATGTTGCATGTATATCTTTATATAATATAGGGAGAACAGTTACGGGCACTTCATAGGTACATCCATGTAGTAACTCACAGGATTGGTTTGCTGCCTTAAGGGGGTTAGGATTATAGTGTTGGCGGACATCTTAGCCAACTTCCATAACACAGTATCCATGAACATAGTGTTCTGTATTGTCATAGATTGAGCACCATCTAGGGTCTTAAAAGCTTGGGAGCAGTCATCTAAAATACAACTATGGGTCTCTATTCACAAGGAGCAAAAGAAAATGAGGGAAACCACAAATGCAAAGAAGAAACAAATGCACAGGAACCACAACCTCTTCTCACCTGAGGCCAGAAGAACTAGATGTTGCCCAGGTAAACTATTGACCCTTATGACCAGAGACATAATACAAGGTCCCAGATAGAAAGGGCTAAAAACATGGAGCAGAATTCATGTTCCAAAAGTAAAAGTTCAAACCTACTGGACTTTGAGAAACTAGAGGAATCCCGGAGACACGCATCCTGAGATGTTCTTTGGACTTGGGATTGAAACTACTTCTGTAGATCTCTGATTGAATCAATGAATATGCTGAATTATAAAATGAACAGGATTGCCTGTGAGGAATGTGCTTCTCTAAACTACCAATTCTAGAAGAGCTAATGGCCAACATTGATGAGAAGCAAAGATGAGATGGCAAAGAGGGAAGGG
>PVJH01047766.1:0-11136 GCA_004026705.1 Nesogale talazaci | reverse complement strand
TATGTGTACTGGTACAGGAGTAGAGTGGAGAAAGGGAGGAATTGAGAAGCCACTTTGACTCATCACAGATACATTATATCCTAGAAGCAAAGTCCTGTGAAGATATCCGGTGCGCTGGTGGAAAAAAATGTTTATGGGACTTCAAAGTGGGCCGAGGTCGGTGTTCTCTCTGTGACGAGCTGTGCCCGGAGAGTAAGTCTGACGAGCCTGTCTGTGCCAGTGATAATGCCACCTACGCCAGTGAGTGTGCCATGAAGGAGGCTGCCTGCTCCTCAGGTGTGCTGCTGGAAGTAAAACACTCCGGCTCTTGCAACTGTAAGTGCGATTTTTAACCTTGCTGCAATTTAAGGCTTTCCCAGGCAAGCCCTTAGGGAATGGAGACTTACAAAGCACGCAAACCTCCCATGTAAGCTCATGTCTGTGTAAAAGTTAGGGAGCCGCTCAATTGCACCAGCCATCCAGTGATCCACCGAAAACTTTCCTGGAATGTTTCCTGGCTTGCAGGACTAGTTCAGTGATCAGGAGCGGGGTTGCCTCTAAAAACCTATTGCCAATAGTTTCCCCTAATTTCTTTTCGCTTCCGTAATCTGCTTTGCTTTTTTGCTCGAGTAACACTTGAATCTAAACTAACCGTTTCCAAAGTCTCCGTCGTCATTGTCATCGTCATCGTTGTTGTTGTTTTTTCTTTCTTTTCTAAAGGCGGCTTTGTATTATCACACATGGGCTGCTGCTTCTCGCAGTTGCCTCTACTAACTCTGAATTAAGGACCCAAAGCAGTTATGACCTAGAACACAAGAGCGCTTTTTATCTGATTTCAGGAATCTGCCCGTAAAACCTGAGCCATTGATTCTTCAGAACTTTCTGCAGTTTTTGACTTCATAGATTATGGTGGTTGTTTTTTGTTTTTGTTTTTTAATTTTTAAACGTATTGCATAACAGCAGATGCCAAAAAAAAAAAAGCATCTCACTGCAAGTCACATAAAAATGCAACGCTGTAATATGGCTGTATCAGAGGGCTTTGAAAAGATACACTGAGCTGCTTCTGCGCTGTTGTTGTCCGTATTTAAACAACAGCTCCCCCTGTATTCCCCCATCTAGCCATTTCGGAAGACACCGAGGAAGAGGAGGAAGATGAAGACCAGGACTACAGCTTTCCTATCTCTTCCATTCTAGAGTGGTAAACCTTCCACCAAGGTTCAATGTTGATAGAGCCTTCAGGCACAAACAAACAAACAAACAAAAACAAAAACAAACCGACAAAAAAAAGAGAGAAGAAAATATATTGTCCATACTGTAAATAAGTGTACGCTTATTTATTTGGGGGGAAAACGATACCTAAAGGACCTTTGTCCTGAAGCTCTCTCCCAGGCCACCTTGTTACTCCTTGGACATGGAGAGGCCGTCATTGTGAGGTCTACTGGATGAGGCCTGTAGTTGAGACTTGTAGACATTTATTTATACTGTGTCATGTTTTATAATTTATACATAAAATGTCTGGTTGACTGTACACCTTGTTTTAGAAGAAATTTATTCGTGAAAGGAAGAGCAGTTATTTATTGTGAGGTCTCTTGCTTGTAAAGTAAAAGCTTTTTTTTTCCTTGTAAACTATTTAAAATCCATTCCTTGCTATTCACTCACTCATCTGTCCCCCCTCATTTCACTGTTGTTAGACTTTTCCACTTTAACAAACTTGCATGTCAGTTGCTGTCTTGTTTATTTATTGGATTCTCTGCTGCCTGTTCTGTACATACATGGTTACATGATCCCTCGGGTTTTGTTTACAAGGAATCTTGACTGACCAAAAGGCATTATAACTGACTCCAGCCCAAGGTACAGTGGATGCAGCTTGAAGGAAATGCCTGGTTCAGTTTTCTTATTCTGAGGAAGACATTTGTGAGTGAGGCTCGAGGATGGCAGTGTTAGAATTCTAATGATGTGCTTTTCAGATGTTACAGCTCCAAAGAAATTGAGTGATGTGGGTGTCTGTAGATGGCAGAGAGAAGGCAACATTCTAAAATTCAAATTTGACTAGGTGTTTCCTGTAAAAGCTAGTCTGCTGTACCTTTTAAATTAATTCTTTTTCAATCAATGTGTCACTAAAAGTTATAGCAAAGCTTTATCAGTTCAAGTTTCTTGCTTTTCATAATACTTTTTTCTGATGCAATTTTATATTTTCAAACATGGCAAGTTAAATATAAATTCATTTAAATATATAGTTTTGTACTTTTCTACCATGTAAATGTGCAATGTATATAAAAGTTATAATGTGTATTTGTAAATAAATGATGAGTGAAAAAATAAAAAAAATTTAAAAAGCCAATGGTCTCAACTCTTGATGTTGTACAAACAAATTGTTCAGGCCTTGCAACAAACAACAACAAAAACCTGATATATTTGTGGAGAAAGTAGTGAAATTAAGTGGTCAGGGTGGTAGAAGTTCCAACCAAATTGAGGTTAATTATGACTCTTAGAAAAACCAAGGAATCTGAGGTCCAGCAGGGAGTGAGTGCCTTTTAGGAGAGATAATCTTGAGTGTCAGTAACCAGAGAAGGAAACAGACGGTGACCATGGATTGCATCCTGCAAACCCTTTAAAAACACCACCTACTTTAAGTGCAGTTGGTCCCCTTTAACCTGTTTTCTGAATACAGTGAATCCCAACCCATCTACTGCCTTAGAGTTGTTTCTGACTCATAGTAAAGCTGTTCCCTTAGGAAAATGAGCCTTGAGTCATGGGAGTAGGCAATCCTATCATTCTTCCACCAACCTTGTTAGCACCCAACATTTAAATCACTATCCAGCCAAGGTCTCCTTAAGTAAATTTCATCTCACTGCCATAGAACTGTCTACTCTGTGAGTCTTGGGGCTTAAAAAAAAAAAAAAAAAAACAGCCCATCACAAAGAAAAGTGAAAACAGTCAAGTGACCTTTATGAAGAACATTCTAGAAAGCAGAGTATTTAACCATAGAAATATACCTTACAATGCTGACATTCTGGGACTGGGTGACGTGGGGATGGGTTTGGATAAATTTCTTCAATGGTGTCCATGTTGATGAAATTCCCATGAGGTCCATTAATCCACAAAGATTGTAAACATTTTGCCTTTGACATGGGGTCAAACCACAAGATTAGAGTCTCCCAATTGCAATTTGAGGCAATCGCTACTCCCTATGCGACACCAGCTAATCACACATTTCCACTCCATTGTGTGCTACATATTCAAAAGTCTAAGTTATTTTTAAAAGAACAAGTGAGGACCAAGACTGTAGACGTTAAAAACAAACAATACACAGTCCATTCTACCAATACTTTGAAAATGAACAACCCAATTCTTCTTCAAAAGTTTCTTCCTTTTGTGAAAGCCCCCTCATCTGGGTCATTATTAAAAATGTTTCATCAGAAAACATTGACTCTTCATTGAGCTCAGCAAAGGAGAAGCTTGGTGGGGAGGAACATTCTCTTTAGTAAGCGTCATTTAATGATTAGGACCCTGAAAGGTTTTGTTAAACTTCCAGCCTGAGACAGAGAGAGGGAAGGAAGTCCAGAAAGCAGACTACCTACCATTAATCACAGAAAACTGGAGTGTGAGTTCTGCCAGTGTTACGGAGGGACTGGCTTGCCACTAGGGATTGGCTCTGAAAAGGGGAGAGCTGGGCAGATAGGGTTTCACAGTCCTTCCTGGAATTGATTTGTTATTTGTCCCAGGATACTAGAGACGCTTTAAAGCTGCCATTGACGATCAGAGTGAAATCCTCCAATGCAGGGGCCACCCGTGTGTGTCTTGACAAAGAAGAGCGATAAAGCCCACAGCTTGCCTTTTAAAAAAAACATACAAATTATTTGAAAACTCTTTCATATTTGTTAGCATCGATCATTCCTTTTTAAAAAGCAGGCAGTATCTCATTTTCCTTTTTGGAATTTTCTGTTTTTCCAGTAATACTTCATTAGGCTAATTAGTACTTCTCCCCCCCTCCCCAACAGTCTCTTTTGTAATTAAAATTAAGAGTAATATCATTAGGCTATTGTTATTTCAACTATGATCCAAGCAAATTTAATTCACTTATGTGTATAAAATACTTAATAGAAAGCTGCTAGTAGCTATTGTTAATTGGTGTGGAGTACTTCCTAATCATCAGGAATTACAAGATAAAGCAACTTGGTGGAAAATTCTATCAGATGTCTAATTTTCATTAGATGTGTAGCAAGATTATAAAGTTTAGTACCGGGACTAGCTCCTGGAGTATGGCAAAAATAATTCTTAAATAGTTCTCCAACTAGAGAACAAAATGCACTCCCTAACACTAGCAAGACTGGATCTTGTAACCAAGGGCAGACATACTGTAAGTATGTTATTGAAACAAATGACAAACTAGCATCATGTCCTTGGATTAAAATGGTGTGTCTGTACTAAATATATTGAAGGGTTGAAAAGAAAGGGCCAAAATGTGTCTAGCTTAATCTTCCAATCATCTAGAAAGAAAAATATTATCTCCTTAAATAGGATTTTTACCATGGATGGACTACAACCAGAATGTTCCTGAGAAACCAGGATAGCCAGACAATGTGCTTTAGTCATGTTATCGGGAGAGTCCAGAAACACTCCAAACCAAACTCAGTGCCATCGAGTCGATCATTACTCATAGCGAGCCTGTCGGGCAGGAGAGAACAGCCCCTGTGAATTTCGAAGACTAACCATTTATGAATGGAGGTGATGGTGATGGTTATGGTGGTGATGGTGGTGGTGGTAGTGGTGGTGGTGGTGGTGATGGTGGTGGTGATGGCGATGCTGGAAGTGATGGAAGGCCTTATCTTTCCCCTGAGTAGCGGCTGGTGGTTTCGAACTGCTGACCTTTTGTGTCTTGACCACTAGGCTTGTTAAGAGAGGAAACCCCTCAAGCAGATGGATTGACACAGTGGCTACGACAAGGGGCTCACACACAGCAACCTTTGTGAGGATGGTGCAGGGTCAGACAGTGCTTCATTCTATTGTACATGGGGCTGCTATGTATGGGGCACCAAGCAACAAATTGCCAATTTCGAAAGAAACTCATTCGACCCCCCCAAATTTGCAAAGTCATAAAATGCCACATCTGGCAAAAAAACCCGGGTAGCAAAGTAAAATTAATCTTTTCTTTCTTGGAAGAAGTACAGCCAGAATGGTCCTTACAAGCTGTGTCAGTCCAGGTAATCTAGAGAAACAAACTCATAGACACACATATGTATATAAGGGTAGGATTTATATACAAAAGAAATGGAACTTGAGAAAGCATCCCAACCCAGTCCAGTTCAAAGTCATAAGTCCAATACTAGCCCATATGCCTGATATCAGTCTATAAAGTCTCCTTCGACTCAAGAAGTCACAGACCAGTGGGAGCAGAGTCCTGATGCTGGCAGGGATCTCCCCATGGCTCCTCGCTTCCAGGGCTCAGGGTCCATCAACAGCATCCAGTGGTGATAGAAGAAACTCAGCGCTGGCAAGGGTCTCCATGTAGCCTCTCCAGCTTCAGAGGTCTGGTTCCATCAGGGTAAGGCCATGTGGCTTCTCCTCCAGCTCCTTCAGCTCCTCAGAAGCTGCTATCTTGTCTTGTCCGTGGTTCATCGTCTTTGAGACTAACTCCCCACAACTGGGGAGATAGCTTCTCATCCCCATGAGGGAAATATAGTGAGATTTCCCAGAAGTCTCAGGAGAAAGCCATGCCCACACGGAGGCCTCATTGGCTACTCTATGGCTATCTCCAGATTAACAGGCTAGACTCCATCCCTACATTTCAATCATAAAATTAACGTAAGCACATGACCGCCACACAATCAAAGACGGTGAGACTTTGTCTCTTGTACTTTGGAATAGGATCAGGAGAGACCAGTCCCTGGAGAAAACCATCATGCTTGATAAAGTAGAGGAGAAGCGAAAAGAAGAAGGCCCTCCATGAGAGGGATTGATACTATGGCTGCCACAACAGTAGGTTCGAATCTGAGAACACTTGTGGGGCTGGGATAGGACCAGGCAGTTCTTCATTATCCCAACGGCTGCTGGGACCGAGCACCACCTCGAGAGCACCTGACAGCCATAATTTGAATACAACTTCCTCTAGGAGGGCTCTAGATTCCTATGGATATTAATTGGAGACACTATTTCCAAAATATCAAAATTCTCATGTAAATTGTGTGATCATCAGCTATAAAAAGCTGCAGCTATTATTCAATTAATGGATTCCTTTAATTAAACACAGTTTATAATGTCAGGGTCCTCAAACTGACACATGTGTCTATTCTCCCCATTACATTTTCCATTCAGATCAGCACACAATCCTCCTTCGGCCAAAAATTGTCATGTAAAAAGACTCCAGGCATGCCTGTCCTACATATTCACCAGACCTGCCCAGACATGTCTCAATCCCTGCTTCTATTTAGATGGAACTCCACCAGGAGTACTTGATGGTCCCTGGGGTTTGCCATCCTTGGATTTCAGAGATCTTGGCTGGTCCCATCAAGATTCCTGAGGTTGAGTCCTTCAGACACTTAAAAACATATTCTCTGGATCAGATCAAGTGTAGTGCTGGCAGCGTTCTAATTTGTCATTTTTCTATTTTAAGATTATGGCCAGGGAACCAACTGGTCATGCTAAGAGCTAGATATACTAGCACCAAAAGTCCCTTGTATTCATTCCCCAAGGACTTCCATCTCGGGTGAAAAGCAGTAAAAGCCTCTCCCAAGAACTAGAGGCCCAATTTCAAGAAGATGATACCATTCTGAGGCACAAGAAATTTCTCCAGCAATTTCAATTCTAAGAAAAGAGCTTGGTAGGATTTTTTTTCCTGCTCTAGCTAGCATCAAGGAAATCGATAGATAATCCCATGATCACAGCCATAAATAGTGAAAGATGAAGGCAAAGGTTCGAGTCTAGTTTCTCTAGGTTGCTGTGGTCTATGGCTCAAGGACAGCAGGTAACAGAGTGATTGGCTTACTTAAAAGACCAGCAATACCTGGAGCTTCTGAAGTGGTCTTCCACAGAATCAGTGTCTTGGGGAAAATCTCTAAAATAAACGTTAAGTGTTTAATTCCCTAGACATGTGGCACCAGGATCAAATCAGTGGAGAACCAAAATATAGCACTGCATTATTCAAGGTGCAATTGTTAGGTAGCAAGAGAGGGTTTGCTTCAGTTCATGCTTGGGGAGAGGGGAAGGAGCCTATAGGAAGCTGGAATCCCATAAAGGCTAAAGGGAAGGTGGTACACTTGAATTGGTCCAATCTAAGCTGGGTAGGATTATTTCAGCCAGTGAGATCAACTGGGACCATAGACCACTCCTCCCAGTGGAAGGTCCCCAAAAGGCTGGACCCAGGAGAAGACCCACTCTTTTTCCCAGCTGCTCCTCCGCGGTCTCTCTCTGGCCTCGGGTAGCCATATGGGTAAAATGATCAGATTTTAAGCAGGACACCATTGACCAGGGACCGGGAGGTTCTTGCTTAAAAATTCGGTCATTGTGAAGCAACAAAAATTTTCATAGAACGCAAAAATAGTATAATATATTTATTTTAATTTTGAAACACCGTGGCACATTGTTAAATTGTAAAAAAGCGGAGCGTAGGGTCCCCTTAAACATGGGGGTGCAGTGCCATGAGGGAGCTTGTGCTCAGTTTTGGTAATGCCTAAAACTTCTTTAGAAAACCCACTTGGATCACAAACTAGGCTTCAGCGTGAATTCTTTCCCGTGAAAAGCTTAGGACCGAGATATTTCCCAGCAAGAAATCTAACAAAGTGACTGTGCAGTGGCAGCATTAGTTCTCTAGAGTTTATTAGAAATGTGAGTCTGCAGATACTTCCCCAGACTCCATCCACTCCAATGAGTTGATTCTTACTTCGACAACTACTCACTGCCCTCGCTCGAGACCATATCGACTCACAGTGACTCCAGAGAGGACTGAGTAGAACTGTCCCTCAGAGCTCCTAGAGGCTTCAAACTACCGACCTTGCAGATGACAGCTGGACTCCTATCCACTCTTCCACCAGGAAGTCTTCTAACTCAAAGCCATCTTCAAGAATTATCCCAAAGCTTTTCAAAGGCTTTCTGAATCTAAAGATTGCCAAATATTTTTTTCTCCCAGAGTGGGTCACGGGCTAGAACAACCCCTCTCCCCCCTTTTAGTTAGTAGTTGAGCACTTAATCTCTGCACTACTAGGGCTCCTGGACCCAGAAACACTGGGTCAATTTCCCTGAGTTCAGCGCTCCATGGTATTGCAAGCTCTGCGTTAATTCTCATGCATGCTCGCTAATGATGGTGAACTACTACCGCTGAAACCATCTCAGTGGTCCCTGATGGTGCAGTCGGTGAAGAATTCAGCTGCTAACCTCAAAGTCAGAGGTTCTGATCTATTGGGTGCATCACAGAGGAAAGAATAAGCTGTTGGCTTCCCTAAAGCTTTACAGAAACCCATCCTACAGGGTCCCTATGAGTTGGAATCAAATCATATAAGGTGGTTGTGATGGTCATGGAAGTGGTGGTAGTGATCGTGGTGGTCGTAGTAGAGGTGATGGTGGAATCATGCCAAAATTCTTATGCAATTGGTCTCTGGTATGAATCCAGGGGAACAAGACACAGACTGTATCTGCTGATGACAATGGCACTTGATCATAGATATCACAAGCTTTATTTTTCTTACAAAGGATTCTGACCCTTCACTCTCTCTCATAAGAAGGCTCTCTCAGGGAAACTTAGGCTGGATCAACTAGAAGTTGTACATTGACCATCTCGTCCAGCTGTATGCATTGGGGTGGTAGGTTTGTAGGGAAGAATTTAAATTCTAAGTGAAAGTTCACGACATTCCACTCTTGGACCTGCTCAAAGTTAATATATTGTCCACTCCCATTTCTGTGCACTTGTATGCAACGTATTTCAAAAGCTCTACTTAATTTCTTAAGATGGAGTTTCAGCTTCTTAAAGCCAAAGTGTTCTACATCTCACACAACTTTTTCTAAGAATATAGGCAGCCAGCTGCACTTTAAGAGCAAACTAGAGATAATGGTAAGTGAATTGCTCCAAGGGATGCCTTCAGAACTGTGAGAGCCCAAGGTCTACACAGCCTGAACCAAGAATGGAGGTCGCCTCTCTCCAGTTTCTTCCTTCTGTTCCTAGTCCCCTGGACTTTCCTACCTGATGCTTCTCAGCTATTCTCTCAACAGAATCTTAATTCAAAAAATCCATATCCATTTCTCCACACACTGCATTCAAAATTCTTGTTTTTACCTGTGAATGTTGTCCTCTGTAAACATATACATCTTTGTCATGCAGCAGGGAAGTCTTCCACAAGTAGGAATTACTGCCACTGCACAAATATGGGTTCTAGACTCAAATGACTTCTTTAAATGCCTGAGCAATAGTTTACTGACATTTCCCCCCCCATGTTTCATTGTTATTCTCTTGTATTTCCCAGTCTTCACCATTCTCCTGAATCAGCATCTATACCCTCCCCTCATTATTAGTGAGCTTTACTTTACCCATAAATTTGCTGAGTTCCGTATAATTTCTTCTCTCCTCCATTCTAAAGGATCTCATCTTTGTAGCTGTCCCTTCCACCAGACTACATCTGCTCCAGAAATTTGCTCTATTATCAGCTTTTTCTGTAATAACTTCCCTACGAGACAGTTTTATTAACCTAAGCCTATAAGTAGGCTTCATAGTTTAAAAATAATGTCCTGTAAATTTAAACAATACGTTAATATCATTCAGAGTTAAATTTTGTTATATATATATATATATATATATATGGCGCAACTCATAGCAACATTATATATAAGAGAACAAACAGCTGCACCATCCTGATAATCATTGCTATATTTGAGCTCATTGTTGCAGATACTGTGTCTTCTCAACTCATTGAGTGTTTTCTTCTTTTTTCACTGACCCTCTCCGCTGTCCAACATAATTCCCTTCTCCAGTGATTGCTCCCTCAAGTGATTGCTCCATCTTTCTTTAGGCAAGATTCAAGGGGTAATCTCTACTGCTCCCTGTTCACTGCAGTTTGGTCCGGTCTTCTACCATCCATTTGAAAAGCCTAGGTCAAGATAATCAAGGACTTTCTAAACTGCCTGATAAAATAAACTCCACGGAGAAGCTTTAATTCTTATCTAACAGAATCTCTGTAAATTGCACACTGGTAGCCAGACTCTTATCAATCCCCTTGACTTTATAGTCTGATCCTCTCCCAGCTCACCATTTCCTGTTGTCTATGAGTTGATATTCCTTTTTTTTTTCCAGTGATTTTATTGGGAGCTCTTACAGTTCTTATAACATCCCATACATCATTTGTATCAAGCATATTTGTGCACATGTTGCCATCTTCATTTCCAAATATTTTCTACTTGAGTCCTTGGTATAAGCTCCTCTTTCCCCCTCCTTTTTTTTTTTTTTTTAGAAATCATTTTATGGGGACCTCATACAACTTTCAATACGAGCAATACATGCGACAATTGTATGCAGCCCACATTTGCACACTTTTTGCCATCATCACTATCAGTTACAGAAAGATCATGAATGAACAACCTCTGGAATGTGTTTGACTTTAAGTACACTTTGTTTGACCATATAAGCTGATAAATTAATTGCAGGTGAATATTGTTAAGCTCTATTGAGTCTGATCAACATGCCCACCTTTTCATTGGCTTGAGAGACCATTGAAAACACCAAAACTTGCATTAGGGCGATCCTTAAAATGATCTCTTTGCCTTTTAACACTGCAAAGAGGTCATTTGCAACAGAGTCACCCAAGGCAATACTTTCTTTGATTTTTTTGACTGCTATTTTCATGGACCTTGATTGTGGGTCAATATAAATGAAATCCTTGACAATGGAGGCCTGTAGTCATTGATTTTCATCAGGAAGTACTTCAAGTCCTCTTCACTTGTAACAAGCAAAATGGTGCCATCTGCCTAGTTTTGGATTGTTAATAAGTCTTTCTTCAAACCTGATGGTTTATTCTCCATGCGTCCAGATCTTGGATGATATGCTCAGATACAAATTGAATTAGTATAACAAAAGTATGCATCTGTGACAAACACCTTTCCTAATTTTACCTTTTTTCTTCAAAAGACTGGGCCTGTTTACAGGTTCCAAGTGGACAAAAGGAAGTGTTCTAGGAT
>PVJH01047765.1:0-10832 GCA_004026705.1 Nesogale talazaci | reverse complement strand
CGGGGCTCAGCACCAATCTTGTAAAATTCTTTCATATGATCTCCAGCTTAATTTCTATTATGAAGGCCATATTCTCCAACTACTGTCTCCTTCTTTGTTTCCAAAATTTGCCTTCTAACCACCAATAGCTATTAATGCATCTTGATTACATGCCTGATCAATTTATTACTGAAGATGTTAGTAGACTGCTTTAGTTTTTCCCCCCATCATTAACATTTGTGTTTGGTACATAAGTTTGAATAATAGCTGCATTAACTGGGTTTCCTTGTAGGTGAAAAGATATGATCCTATCACAGGCAGCACTGTACCACAAGATAGATCTTAAAATGTACTTTTGGATGATAAAAAAAATTGTCATTCCTCCTAAATTTGTTATTCTGGGCATAGAAAACCACGTGATTGTTCATATCAAAATGGCCAATTCCAACCCATTTCAGCTGACTCGTGCCTAGGACATTCATCTCTGTGCATTTCCTTTTATTTTGGGTGCCTTCCACTTTTCCTAGTTTCATACTTGGGACAATCCACGTTACCATTATTGATAGGTGTTTTCAGCAGCGTCTTTCATTTTGCCTTATGCCCCCTCAGCAGACGAAGGTCTCAGAAGCCTTACTCCATCCATGTCGTTAGAGAAGACTCTCAATTTGAGGAAGCACCTCTTCCACAGTGGTGCGATGAGTGCTTCCCCACCTGAGTAGCTCATCTTCTGGTGCTACATCTGAACATTTTGCGGCTATTGACAGTGCTTTTAATGGACAATCCCTCAGAAATGGTCAGCCAATCCCACATTTTGGCACTATATCTGACTTTGTCACCCTGCTGTTCATAAGATTTTGAGTGGTTAATCTCTCAAAATTGGAGAGCCTTGTCATTCTTCATAGTCAATTCTTATTTATTTATTTATTTTGGGGGTGCATCACTGCCCTCTGCTGGTGAGAGTAGGAGGCCCAGCCTTGCTGATGGAATTGAAGCTCCATCCCAGTGGGCTGCAGTCCCATGCACAACCACTACGCCACCGGGGCTCAGCCCATAGTCAATTCTTAGTCTGAAACCTGTTCACTGTGGCTGACCTTGATGGTATTAAAAATATCAGGGCATAGTTTCCAGACCACAGTAACAAACAAGCCACCACAGTGCAAGAGATTGACAAACAAAGGTGGGCTGTTCTTGATAAAAAACAAAAACAAAAACAGGGAAAGGAGGTGGAGAAAGAAGGAGGTCAAAGGAAGAACACATTTGCTAATTTTTGAAAATGTAAATCCTTACAAGTACTATTTCAGGTCTAAAAAGAAGGTGGAATTAGAAAAAGATAAAAAGAAGTAGAATAATGTAAAGTGGAAAAAGAGTCGAAGGAACAGATGAAATTGACCATAAACAAGAATTTCTATTACTGCTTGAGGGTTATTCACTTTTTCTAGAAGATCATAAACATTGTGTATTTTTATTTATGCAAGATATGAATTGCCAATAAACATCTTCCCTCCACCTTAGTCCTATACATCTGAGTACTTTTTACTTGTTTCATACTTGGGCCTCCTTCTGGAGTTATTTAAATGCAAAGTTATAGAAGGATAACTATTACAAATAGATTTAGGACTAGGAATTTCCTCAAAGGTCCTTAAGTTACTCTGTTTAATTTTACATTGAAAGAAAGGACCTCGTGAGCACATCCCTGCACAAAGAACCTTCCTAGGGGAAGATGAGTGCCAAGGCGCAGAGATGCTGAAAAGAGACAAGGACCTTGTCCCAGGGTTGACAGAGACTACCTTCCCTCCAGAGTTGTTTCCCTGGATTTGGAATTCTAGCCTCCTAAACTGAGAGAGAATAAATTTGTTTGCTAATGCCAAAAAAGAAAGAAAGAAAGGACCTTGTGTTAGGCTGGGTTCTCTAGAGGACATAAGTGAGACATAAGTGTATACATGTGTATGTGCTTCACTGTTGACTCATAACAACCCCCTGTGAATTTCAAAGACTGCAACTGTTTACAGGAACTGAAAGCCCAGCTTTGCTCCTCAGAGATGCTGGTGGTTTTGAACTTCTAACTACATGACAGTGGGAACCACAGTCTAATGAACTACACTCCAGGCATATAGATATCCAAACTTATTTCAAAGAAATGACTCACACAGTTGTGGAGGCCAAGACATGTATGCCATAGACATTGTCAGAAACTAAAGAGCTAATGAATATAACAAAACATTGTCAGTGGTAGTGCCAGAAGATGAACACCTCGGGTCAGAAAGCAATCAAAATATGACTGAAGAAGTGCTGCCTTCTCAGAGTAAAGTTGACCATAATGATATGAATAGAGTAAAGTCTCTGGAATTAAGGCTATCAGGACCTTCATTTTGGAATGGGGCATAACTCAAAATGAGAAAAAGCAGCTGGAAAAATCTAATAATAATCAGAACCTGGAAGGAACGAAGTATGAATCTGGAAAATTGAAAGCCATCAAAAATGAAGTGGAATGCTTAAAGATTGATATCCTAGGTCTTAGTGAGCTGGAAATTACATAACTGAATTTTGCAAGACCATTGGCTTCTTCATTGCAAATGTCTTTTTCCAACAGCACAAAAGATCACTTAGTAGATGGACATCCCCAGATGGCATATACAAAGATCAAATCAACGACATCTGTACAAAGTCATGATGGAGAAGCTCAAAATCAGTAGCTAAAACCAGACTAGGGCTGACTGTGGAATAGACCATCAACTGCTCATATGGAAGCTCAGGTTGAAGTTAAAGAAAAGTAAAGCAAGCCTACTGGAGCAAAATATGATCTTGAGTCTATCCAACTTGAATTTCCAGAACATCTCAACAACAGATTTGACATGTTGAACACTAATGACAGAGAAGACCCAATGAGCTATGGCAAGACATCAAGACCATCACGCATGAAGAAAGCCAAAGGACATTAAAAAGACAGAAAAGAAAGAAAAGATCAAAGTGGATGTCAGAAGAAATCCTGAAAGTAACTATTAATCATACAGTATCAAAACAAATGGAAGAAAAGAGGAAGTTAAGGAAATGAAAGGAAATTTCAAAGAGAAACGAGAAGACAAAGCCAAATATTATAACAAAATATGCAAGGATCTGGAATGAGAAAAACAAAAGGGAAGAGCACACTGGGTATACTTGAAACTGAAAGAGCTCAAGAAAAAAAAATCAAGCCTTTAGTTGCAATATTGAAAAATTCTGTGGGCAAAATACTGAATGATGCAGAAGCATCAAGAAAGGATGGGAAGAATATGCAGAATTATTGTATAAAATAGAACTAGTCAACATTTCACCATTGCAGAAAGTAGCATATGAGCAATGGTGGTGAAGGAAGTTCAAACTGCACTGAATGCATTAGCCAGAAACAAGACTCCATGAATTGAGAGAAACCCCACTGAAATGTTTCAGAAAGCTGAAGAAGCACTGGAAACACTCACTCATCTATGCCAGGAAACTTGGAAGATAGAAACTTGGCCAACTGACTGGAAGAGATGCATATTTGTACCCATTCCAAAAGTGAACCAGCAGAATGGTCAAAATATACAATAATACCATTGATATCACACATGTAGACTAGAGAAATTCATAAATACGCATATGTATATGAGGGAGAGGTTTATATACAAAAGGAATGAAACATTGAGAAAGCATCTCAACCCTGTCCAGTCCAAGTCCATAAGTCCGATATTAGCCCATATGTCCGTTACCAATCCATAAGTCTTCTTCAGACTCATGAAGCACATGCAATGACGCCAGGACAATCACAGGCCAGGAGGTGCAGAGTCTTATGTGTCCATGGTGGTAGAAGCATCTCAGTGCTGGCAGGGGCCTCTCTGTAACTTCTTAAGCATCTCAGCACCGGCAGGAGTCCCTATGTGGCTTTTTCATCTTCAGAGGTCTGGTTCCAATAGGGTAAGGCCATGTGGCTTCTCCTCCGGCTTCTCCAGTTTCCAGGATTCAGGGTCTATCAGCATGCTTCTGGGTTGTCTTGTCAGTAGACCGTCTCCAAGAGACTGAGTTATAAGTCTCTCACCTCCAATTGGGAAATACCATGAGATTTCCCAGAATTATCAGGAGAAAGCCATGCCTACACAGAAGTCTCATTGGCTATCTCCAGATTGACACAGGCTAGACTTGACCCCTACACTCTCAATCATGAAATTGACACAAGACTACATGACTGGCACAACACACAAGTAAAATTTTGCTTAAGATCATTTAACAACAGTTATAACACTACATTGATGGGCTGAGCCCCGGTGGCGTAGTGATTGAGTGTGGGACTGTGGCCCACATGCTTGGTGGTTCATATCCAGCAGTGGCTCTCCAGGAGCAAGGCTGGGTAGCTCCCACGACCACCAGAGGGCAGTGATGTCCCCCCGCCAACAAAAAACAAAAAACAAACCAAAACAAAAAACAAAAACACTACACTGACAGGGAACTGCTAGAAGTTCAGACCAATTCAGAAGTGGACATGGAACACGGGATATCATTACTGATGTCAGACGGATGGTGTTTCAAAGCAGAAAATACCAGAAATACCATGTTTCATGGACTATGCAAAGACAATCAACTCTATGGCCCATAAAAACTGTGATAACCTTGAGAAGAATGAGAGTTTCAGGACACTTTATTGTGCCCATTTGGAACCTGTACATGGGTCAAGAGTAAAGTGACCAGACGTCCTGCTTTTTAACAATTAAACAATGTCCTGCGGCATTTTAAAATTAAAACAAATATATTACAATACTATTTTTGTGTTCTATGAAAATTTTGTTGCTCGGTATAGACCAAATTTTTCATCAAGAGCCCCCTCCACCCTGTCAGGGGTGTCCTGCTTAAAATCTGTTCACTTTAGTCAAGAGGCAGTTATGAGAATAGAACAAAGGCATAAGGCATGGTTTATAATCAGGAAAGGCATGCCTCAGGATAACATCCTCTCACCGTTCTTGCTCAATCTTCATGCTGAACAAACCATCAGAGAAGCTGGATAATACGAAACAGAGTACAGCATCAGAATTGGAGAAAGGCTTATTAATAACCTTTGGTATACAGATATACAATTTTGCTTACTGAAGGTGAGGAGGAATTGTAGCACTTGTTAATGAAGATCAGAAGATCGTAGCTTTCAGTATGCCCTACAACTCAATGTAAGGAAGACCCAAATCCTCACAACGGGACCAAGAGGTAACAACATGATACAGAGAGAAAAGGATGAAGTTGTCAAGGATATTGTCTGACTTGTATCCACAATCAATGCTCATGGAAGCAGCAGTTAAGCGAGCAAAAGAAGTATTGTATTAGGTAAATCTGCTGCACATGCCTCTTTTGAGTGTTGATAAGCATGGATGCTATTTTGAGGGCAAAGGTGCACCTGATCCAAACCATAGTATTCTCTATTGAATCATAGCCATGTGAAAGTTGGACATGGAATAAGGAAGACTGAAAAAGAAGAATACATTTAAATTGTGGCGACATAGAAAAATCTTAAAAGAACTATGGAGTACTAAAAGGAAAAACTGATCTGTATTGAAAGAAGTAAGGCCAGACTGCTCCTTAGAAGCAGGGATGGAAAACATTCATCTTATGGGCTTTGGACATAGTGTCAGGAGAGACGAGTCCTTGAAGAAGGACATCATGTTTGCTAAAGCAGAAGAGAGTTGAAAAAGAGAAAAGTCCTTGGCCAAATGGATCGACACAGTGACTGCAACATAGAGCTCACACGGAAGAACAACGATGAGGGTGGCCCAGGACCAGGTGGTGTCTCCATCTGTTCTTTATAGGGTTGGGTGAGGCAGAACCATCTCTATGGCATCCAACGACACATCAGAGTTTCCACGGAAGAATGCTTTCAAGATTCCAATTAAAAAATTTTTTCTTTTTTTTTTTAGGCATCACTGCCCTGGTGGTGGGAGTAGGAGGCCTAGTCTTTGCTCCTGTGAGCTGGAATTGAACCTCCATCCCAGTGGGCCGCAGTCCCGCGCACAACCATTACGCCACTGGGGCTCAGCCCTCAAGATTCTAAAAAACAAGAATGCAGAAAAATATTTGGAGAATGCATAACTATTTGTTGGATTTGATTAAACAATAATGCCTTTCTACCACTCTATAAATTTGACTTATAGGAACATGCATGTCATTGTCGTGGACATCGGAAAATCTGCTCACTTCTGAAGTCTAAATAGAATTCTAAATTTTTCAGAGACATGTTTCTTAATTACTTTGCAACCCTTGATATTACATAGCTTTGTAAAATATAGATCTAAATAAACTTCTGACTAAGTAAAAGAAAAAGAAAGTAATTTATAATTGACTTTTGGTTGCCTTTTTTTGGGGGAGGGGGACATCACTGCTCTCCAGTGGTGGGAGTAGGAGGCCCAGCCCCACTGCTGGAATTGAACCTCCATCCCAGAGGGCTGCAGTCCCGCGCACAACCACTACGCCACCGGGACTCAGCCCTTGGTTGCTTTTTGTTATAATAGATGATGACTTTTTGAAGGGGAAGATAAAAAGTTGATTGATAATCACATTTCAGAGGATTTAGGTCACACTAAGTAAGAAGCTGGAATTGATTTAATGATTATTTTTGTATATGACATAAACGAAGTACTTTTTTTTCTTTCTCTTTTTCTCATATCTATTGTGTTAGTCTGGGTAAACTAGTGAAACAAATCTACATGTATATGCATATGTATAAGCCAGAGTTTAATTACTAGGTAAGTGTACATTCAGAAAGAATCCCAACCCAAGTCCATAAGTTCAACCTTAGCCCCATATGTCCCACACGATCTACAAAGTCTCTTCAATTTCACAAAATAGATGCAGTGATGCCGACTGCTGGAGGGAAGCTGAATCAGTGAGTGTGTGAGCATCTCAGCACTGGCAGTGGTCTCCATGAGGCTCCTTCAGCACCCAGGGCTGCATCAGGGGAGGTCCATGTGACTTCTCCTCAGGGATGTCTCACAGGAAGTGAGCCTTGCAAGTTGAAGCAGGGAACTGGCTAAAGCAGATGTACCCTGGTTTAACCCTCAGAGAGCAAGAGACCAGAGAACTAGAAGAGTGAGGCTCTCCAAACCATTTCTCTCTCTGCTCTTCAATTAATCCCACACATTTATCCAACAGGTTGGCGCAATAAACCTTAACTATCTCATCTATCCATATAGGATAGGCAGGATAAGAGAACTTAAAGAGAAAACAATGGGACTGATGGCTCTGCAGGGACAGGGGAGAGAAGGAGGTGGGAATAAGGGAGGGGGTAGCCAACAAACCCAGGGACACAGGAACAACAAAATGATGGAGAGGAGGGCATAGAATGCCTGACGGGTTTTGATCAGGTGCAATGTAGTTGAGAGAAAGTACTGAGAGTGGAATGAAGGTAAAACATGATAGTGGGGCAGGAGGAAGGTATAAAGAAATAAAGGAAAGAAATAGGAGGCAAAAGGTATTTATAGAACTATAAATGAAGGCATATATATCAACATATTATTATATAATGATAGGGATATAGTTCTATATACATATATCTAAGTGCTAAGTATTAAGGGAGTAGACAGGTATTGCATCTCTACTCAAGCACTCCCTCAATGCATAAACATTTTGTTCTCATAACCTGGCATTCCGTGATGCTCATCTTCCCTACACAATCCCTGAAGTAAAAAATGGATGCATCATCAAATGTGGTGGAGAAAGCTGGTGGTGCCCAGCTATTAAAAGATATAGTGTCTGGAATCTTAAAGGCCTGAAGTTAAACAAGTGGCCATTCAGCAGGAAAGCAACAAAGCCCACATGGAAGAAGCACAGCAGCCTGTGTGATCACGAGGTGTCAAAGGGATCAGATATCGAGCATCAGAGAACCCCAAGCAAATATATTAATGCAAATGATGGAGGTCGGAGTGGACACCCCAAACCCATCCGTAGACAATTGGAGATTTCCCTCACAGAAGGATCACAAGGAAAGGAAGAGCCAGCCAGGGTGCAGTGTAGCACCGATGGAACACACAACATTCCTCTAGTTCGTTAATGCTTCCTCCTGCCCCACAACCAGGACCCCAGTTCTACCTTACAAATTCAGGTAGACACAGGTACAGATAAGAGTCTTGGCACATGGAATCCAAGACATATAACCCCCTCAGGAACAGTAATAGGAGTAGTGATACCACGAGGGTAGGGGGAAAGTAGAGGGAGAAGAGGGAGAAACCGACTACAAATATATGGATGTATAACTCCCACTGTTCCCCGCCTCCCTAGGGGGACAAATAACAGTAGCAGGGGTGAAGGAGACAACAAGTGGTGCAAGATATAAAAATAATAATTTATAATGAATCAATGAAGGTGGGAGGGTCGGGGAGGGTTGGTAAAAAGAGAAGCTTACGCCAAGAGTTCAAGCAGAAAGAAAATATTTTGAAAATAATCATGGAAACATATATACAAGTGTGCTTGTTATAATTGGCACATTGTTATAAAAGCTGTAAGATCCCCCAATAAAATTATTTATTCTAAAAAAAGAAGTACTTACAATTGTTTTTAGAAATTAATCTTTAAGACTGTGTTAGAAATTGCTGTAGCAAGTTACTACTAGACTATAAAATATTTGAGACTAGGAATTAAAAAATATATATATCTCGACAATTTTCAAGGTATAGCTGAATTTTATTTGTACTAATGTGTGAAATCTTTCATGCCTAAGGTGAATTCTATTTTAGTTTTAGTTAATATATAAACTCTACTGAGTGGAGAGTTTTGCTTTACAAAAAAAGGATTCACTCTTTTTAGTGCTGTTCTTTCCTTTTCTCCCTTAAGGGCAAGCCATATAGTTCCTTACTAAATGTACTACATTCTCAATGAAAAGAATCTGAGGCATTGTCCAAGCCACTCAGACAATCAGGCAGCACCATCTCTCCTAATTCAGATTAGTTGTCCTAAGCAAAATTTTTTTGTGATAAAATATACTCAAAGTAGGTGAGAGGAAAATGTCTGAAGGGTTCATCTCATTTGGGATTATAAGCGGTGTGCTTTGTCCTCAACCAAAGTGTTGACAGATAAAGGACAAAAACTCACTTGTAAATTCAGCTTTCACTTTGTAGAAAGGCCTTTAAAATAGAAAGGAATTCTATTTAGGTTTAGACAGTGAAGACTGAAAAGGAGAGAGAACTCTTGTACAAGAAATGTTTGAGCTACTCTTTCCTTCTGAAGAATCCAAATTATGAAGTAACCCCAACAAATATTTTGCCTATCTGCTTTTATTTCTGATATCTTCATTGGTAACATGGCTGTCCTATATCAGATATTTTTAATGCATAAATTTACAGCTTCAGCGAGTTATATGAAAGTATACTGACATGTATAAAGACCAAAGATCAAGGGGGAAAGAGGAGCCTCTTTATAGAGAGGAGCTTGAGTACATTAGTAGTTCTAAGGTACTTGATAATTTCACAAAGTAGATATGAAGGGGCTTCAAAAATTGATGAAAAATTGGAATTAGAATATATTGTAATTCTTCCATGATTTTTTTGGGGAATCTCTCCCTATAGTGCATTTGTCAAGCAAATTGGTTTAAAAGATTATCCTTTTCTCCATTTTTTCTCTCTTTTTATAAATGAGTTTATTTTCCATGTCTCCTACAATAGGGTAAAACTATTACTATCCACTTGTTGCATTAATGATTGTTTTCTCTCCCTATGGAAACTTATCTTTAACTGGCGTTTGAGGAGACTACAGTAGAGTTTCCCCAGAATTTAAGAAAGTATAAATGTAATTTTTATCACTTTTGAAAAAATGGATTCCTGAAAACAGTAAATGCAAGAAGATCGCATTAATAATTACTATTTAAAAATCTCCACCACTTGTTTGTGACTTTGCCATATTGTGGTGATTTGTGAGTTGCTGTGATGCTGGCAGCTATTTCACTGATATTTCAAATACCAGCAGTGTCACTAGAATGAATAGATTTCATCAGAACTTCCAGGCTTAGAACAGACTACAAAGAAAGATTAGGCTGTCCATGTCAGAGAAATTAGACACTGAAAATCTTATGGGAAGCAGGAAAACATCGTCATGTACTGAAAGTTAATGAATAGCATTCGGACATTGTCAGAAATAGTGCCAGAAGATGAGTCCTTCAGGTTGGAAGGCACTGAAAATATGATTGAGAAAGACCTGCCTTCTCAAAGTAGCTGACCCTAATGATATGGATGGAGTAAGCCTGCAGGAAGGAGTAAAACCCTTGGGACCTTCATTTCGGCACAACTCCAAATGAGAATAGTTGCAAAAATCTATTAATAATCATCATTTAGAATGTACAAAGTATGATGCTAGGAAAATTAGAAGTCATTGCTGACATTAGATGGATTTGGTTGAAAGCAGAGAATCCTGGAAAGATGTTTACGTGTGCTTTATTGACTATACCAAGACATTAAACTGTGCATCTTGGCAAATTCTGAACACCCTGGAGAAGATGGGGAATTCCAGAACATTTCATTTTGCTCATGTGAAACCTGTACATGAACCAAGAGCAACTGTCATAACAGAACAAGAACACACTGCATGGTTTGCAATCAGGAAAGATGTGCGTCAGATTTGTATCTTCTTGCTGTATTTATTCAATTTGCATGTTGAACAAATCATCAGAGTAAAAGGATTACCTGAAGAAGAACTCAGCATCAGGTTTGGAGGATGGCTTATTAACAATCTGGAATATGCAGATGACACAACCTTGCTTTCTGAAAGTAAGGAGGATTTGAAGCACTTATTGGTGATGATCAAGGATTGCAACCTTCAGTATGGATTGTAAATCAATGTAAAGAAGATCAGAATCCTCACAACTGTGCTGTGGCAGT
>PVJH01047764.1:0-11136 GCA_004026705.1 Nesogale talazaci | reverse complement strand
GATATCTCATCCCTTTGACATCTCATGATTCCACATGCTAGTGTGCTTCTTCCATGTGGGCTTTGTTGCTTCTGAGCTAGATGGCTGCTTGTTTACTTTCAAGCCTTTAAGTCCCCAGATGCTCCATCTTTTGATAGCTGGGCACCATCAGCTTCTTCACCACCTTTGCTTATGCACACATCTGTCTTCAGTGATCATGCGACATCCTCTTACAAAGGGGTTTCAGGGAGAAGATGAGCCAGTTAAAGTACAGTGCAGTAACAATGAAATATGCATCTTTCTTCTAGCTCTCAAATGCTTCATCCCACCCACCATCATGCTCCTGGTTCTACCAGACAAGTCCAGCTAGAACAGGGGATACACACTGGAGTCGGAAACATGGGGAATTTAGGATAGATGTTCCCTCAGGACGAGTGATGGGAGTGATGATACTGGGAGGGTGGAGAGATGGTGGAGTAGAAAGGGGGAACCAATTTCAGGGATCTACATATAACCTTCTCTCTGGGGCATGGACAACAGGGAAGTGAGTGAAGAGACACATTGGACAGTGTATGATATGAAATAGCAATTTGTATATTATCAAAGGTTCATGGGGGGATGGAGGAAGGGAAATATGGGGAGGTAGAACTGGGGGCCTAGGTGGAGGGAGGAAGTTTTGAGAGTGATGATGGCAACAAGTGTGCAAATGAGGTCTGCATACAATTGATGTATGTATGGATCGTGAGGAAAGGTATATGAGTATCCAATAAAATGATTCATTTTTAAAGAAGGGGGGAGGGGAAAGAGGAGCTTTTTTTTTTTTTTTTTTTTTTTTTTTTAAAGAGGAGCTTATACCAAGCGCTCAAGTGGAAAATGTTTGGAAATAAATGTGGCAACATGTGTGCAAATGTACTTAATACAGATGATGTATTGAATGTTATAATAGCTGTAAGAACCCCCAATAAAACTATTTTTTAAAAAAAGAAGCATCCTGGTTCTACTCTTCCCAAAACAGATTTCCCCGTTAAGCTTCTTCAGCACCATTACTGAAATGCATCATTCTTCTTTGGTCTTCCTTATTCAATGTTCAACTTTCATGCAGCTCTGAGGCCACTGAAAACACCAGCGCTTGGGTGAGACACGCCTTAGTCCTCAAAGCAACACCCTTGCCTTTCAGCATCCTAAAGAGGTCTTGTGTAGCACTTACCTACTGCAACGCACCTTTTAGCCTCTCCACTGCTGCTCCCACAGCATTGCTTGTGGGTCCAAGCAAGTTAGAATCTTTGGCAATGTCACCCTTTCCTCCATTATCACGTGCTTCCTATTGACCTCAGTGGGGAGGGTTCTGGTCTTCTTCACACCCAGTCGTCATCCATCCTGAGGGCTGCAGTCCTCCAGCTTCCTGACGTTCGGCGAGCCTGGCGGTGGCATCTGCATGGTGCAGGGTAGTCAGCACCGCCCGACCACTAGGTGGCAGCTACAGAGACTCAGCTCAGTAGAAGAGCTGCATTGGGGAAAGTCACGCCCCCCACAGTGTGGACATTCCATTTACTTATTGAGAGAACTGAGTCTTTCACATGGAGAAATACATCTATTGCATACTTATTGAACTTGCAGGAACAAGAAATGCCTGATGAAATCAATATATTTTTATTTCATTTAACGCGATGAGCAAAATAATTGTGGATTTGAAATCTTCATGAAAATTTAGTGACAATATTTTTAAAAAATTGTTTGCCATTGAGACTATTCCAACTCATAGCAAGCCTATAACCAAACAAAAACCAAGCCCTCAGGACAGGGGAAACTGCCCAAACAGCCACTCTTTATGGGAGCAAAAAGCCTCATCTTTCTCCCACAGAACGGCTGCTGGTTTTGAACTGTTGGCCTTGTGGTTAGCAGCCCAAGGTATAACCACTCTCCCCAGGGCACTCTAAAACTTGTAGCCATGCTAATGTCCCCAGGAAATCACTTTTCCTCCGTGTTCAATGAACACGCTCTGAATTGACAGGTAAGGTTGGAGCAATCCGTATGGAGTTATGAATGTGAAGCTTCAGTGTTGGAGGGGGGTTTAAAGGTTAGAAAAAATCATATGTTTCCCCTCTCTGGTACTGACAGGCACATTCTCACACATAGCTTCCTTTCTCGCCTAAAATCATCTCGCAACCAGCTAAGGCAGGACTCGTCTCCAGCTGCAACGTGGAGCACTTTCTTGTTCCGGAGAACCCGTTTCAAGGACGTTGGGGTGTCGATGACATTAATGACGTGAATTAGCTGCAGTCGACTTAACTAGGACCAGTTAATGAGCCTCCCTTCCACAGCAGGAGACAACTTAGATGACCAGCAAAAACCACCCTCTGAGGAAAACAGACGCTAACATCAAATGATTTCATTTGGCAGCATACAGCAAACAAAAACTTGCTGTGGTTTGAACATAGCGATTGAACACAGTTTAAACTTTAATTAAATAACAACACATAAAAGAATTTAGTCACACAATGTCCCCAACTAGACTTCAATTCTGCCATGGTCTGGATCTGCTCAGGGGCAGTGGGCTTGATTTCTACCTGATCTTTCTGTGGGACAGGGTGTCACCACTGAATAGTTTTATGTTTTATTTGTGAATATACATATTCTACACTTTTTCATATTCTACATTTATGGAATTCAATATTCTATAATGACTATCTCAACATGTGTAATTCTCAGAGCTCAATCGTTGGAAAACCTTATCTAGAAACACTTTCCATAACCCTCACTAGATAAAACATCTGCTGACATTTGAATTCTCGTCTTCATTTTTGATCCTATCTGGAAATTTAGCTTATAAAGGGTTGTATCAAGATGATAGCCACCGTTATTTTAATGTGAGGCACAACCTGTGAAGTGAAGGGTTTGCTTTCCCCAAAGCAATAGGTGTTTGTCTTGGCTCCTGAGGGAACTTCTGACACCTCAGAATTCCCCAGCAACCAGTGTCTTTGACAAGTCCTTGGACCACATCCCCTCCCAGGGCCATCGAGTCCCTTCCAATCCCTGGGACCCTTTGGCAGGTAGAACAGCCCCTGTGGGTTTCTGAGATGAACTGTTTCTGCCTCCTCTTGTCCCTGGGAGCAGCTGCTGGTTTCCAACTGCCGACCCCAAGAGGAGCAGTGCAGGGGCTACCCCACCACCAGGCTTCTAGAGTTGACAGTAGATGAGGCTTTTCCCCAGAGAGTGCTTTTTTGCTGGTGGAGTCTAAGTTGCATCATGCTGCAAAAGGAAACCTCATTCATACAGAAAGACACCCTGGAGTTCTACCATCTTTATGAAGGGAGCTGGCTCAGTCACTCATGTCTATGCAACTGTGTCCTTGGTGCCATCGAGGTTGATCCAGCTCAGAGCACAGAAGGAGGCGCTGCTCGGCCCTGCGCCAGCCTCACAGCCCTTGCTGTGTCTGAGCCCAATTGTTTCAGCCACTGTGTCAACCCATCTTGTCAAGGGTCTTCCTCTACCATGTCCCCTGAGTTAAAGTTCAAATATGCTTGATACAATTGATGTGTGGATTCCTGTAAGAGCCCCCAATAAAATGATCTTTTCATAATATTAATAAAAATTTTAACCTAACTACATCTGCCACAAAACCACTTTTCCTGTACTCTGTATGACAGCAAGGCTGTTCACATCCACTGGCCAGAGGGGATTGAGCCACCTGTATCTCCCCTTCACTTTTTTCTTAACTGAAACAGTTTTTAAATGGGTCAAAAGGGAGGTCACATAAGATGGCACATTTTAACTTTACCATATCTACTATAACCGTCTCTCCTGTGCGCTTTATCTGATTGCAACAATATCCACATCCCTGACTATGCCTAAAGGGGATTCAGCAGGGGCTTCATCCACTTTGGACCCTGCAAATAGGTGTTGGCTTTCCAATGTTGTCGAAAGCCTCTGAAAACCTAGTGTTCACAATGCAAGCGCTGATCCCATCCCCTCTTTGGATTTGGATTGCATCATTTACACTCCGTGGATCATATGGTCTCCTGTGGCTCTTCCACAGGGACTTACTTGAGACTTCACTTAGACGGCTGCTTGTTGGAAAGTAAGACTGTACGAACCCCTGCGCTATTCTGTCTCCCAACGTTTTAGAGCCCTTCCACCTCTTTATCAGCTATGCATGTATTTTGGGAGATTTCATCAACACACTCTTCTTGCTAATAATTCCATAGCCAGCACTATGACAATTAGAGTCATTTAATTTTCAAGAAAATTAACCAATTCTTCAGCGTCTACATGTACCCTGGACCTGAGAAACACCAATTTGAAAGTAGCATGGTGGTTTGAAAACTGCATTCATGGGACCCACTTCAGAGAAGGAAACGTGAGTATCACCCAACAAAAGAGACTAGTAGCAAAGTGATTAGAAGTTCCCCATCAAAGGCAAGTAATAGTGAGACCCAGAAAAGCCAGGCGGTCCCATCAAGTTCCAGGCTCACAGGGTTAGCTGCACCCAATCACAGTTCAATCTCTAGAACATGTAAACCTCAACAGTCCAACAGCAAAAAGACTACCCTCCAGATTTTTAAATGACCAGAAAACAGGGCTAGATATTTCATCATCATTGATATAAACAGATGGCCAACAAGCAGATGAAAAGACATCATTCTTCATAAGGAAAATGCATGCTAAGACCTCAGCGAGGTGCCACTTAGCACCCACGGGGATGGCTTATGAAAAAGCATAGACAGCTAGCTATCCCTAGGTGAGGATGTGGACAAGGTAGAAGACTCGTCCTTTACTGGTGCAGCTGCTCTAGGAAAAGTAACTACCGAATCCTCATGGGGCCCAGGAATTTCCCTCTTAGCTATAGAGTCAAGCCAACTGATATCAGTACCTTCAAAAGGGAGCACTTGCAAACCAATGTTGATGGCAGCACTATCCACAATGCCCCACATGTGAAAAGTGCCTAAGTCTGTGTCAAGACACAGATAAACCAAATGTGACACACTTACACACGGAATATTATTCAGCCATCAAGAGAGGGGCAGTTGTTCAGTACACACCACCACACAGATGAACCTGGAAAGAGGTGAGTGGCTTCTCAGGGATGGAGGAGGATAGGGAGCACAAGTTATGACAGCATCCACTTAAAATCAGTGAATTGTATTCTTTCACAGTTTCATTGGCATGTAATTCACATGTTACACAGTTCAACAGCTCAATCATATGAGCTTGTATTATAAAGTTATACAATCATTACTACAATCAATTTTAGAACATTTTTTGTTCTTGTACACAGCATTATTAACTCCCCATTTTCACCTAATCTCCCCTTCTGCACCCCGAAGGAACCATTAATCCAGTTATTATCTATATAGATATACCATCCTGGATTGCATACACAGAAAAACATTTAAAAACAAAAATTAACAATAATAACAAAGTAAAACAGATTAAAACCTCAATTAAATAAAGATGAAAATATCAAAAGCTAGAACAACTTTGAAATGGATCAAATGAGATATCAAATGATAAAGTATTCAATTTTAACCTAAAGGCATCTGCAATAATTCACTTTTCAATCCATTAGTCAGGTGTTCAAAACTCAAGCTCCGTTACCAGTCCCTCCTGTGAATTTGGGTTTCATTATTTACAACCCTTAGGTCACACAGGGTGTGTGCTTCTCCCATGTGGACTTAGTTGGTGCCTCATTCAGATGGCTGCTTGTTCTAAGACAAGCTTTTAAGACCCCAGATACTATACCTTTGGGTCGCTGGGCACCATCTAGTTTCTTCCGTACACTTTGCTATAGTGCCCCTGTCTTCAGTGATCTCTTCAGAGGGCAAGCATGAAGTGGGGCCATGTCATGAGAACAAAGTCTTCTTAGATTAGAACTAGAGTTAAGTGCAAGCCCAAAGTCCAGTCATGTATTTGTGGTTTATAGATGTCTCTGGTTCACTTTACAGACATTGTCATTTTATTTTAGAGAACATTACCACTTGTGTTAGTCCGAGCAGACTAAAGGAAAAAATTTCATAGACACGTATATAGGTATAAGGAAAAGCGTTTATATACAAAAGGAATGTGACACCAAGAAGGCATCCCAGCCTAGTCCAGTTCAAAGTCATAAGTCCGATATTAACCCATATGGCAGAAATCAGTCTATAAAGTCTCCTTCCGACTCACGAAGTCACAGGTCAGTTGGTGCAGAATCCCAACGCTGGCAGGGGTCTCCCCATGGCTCCTCGCTTCCAGGGCTCAGAGTCCATCAACAGCATGCCACTCCAGCTTCAGAGGTCTGGCTCCATCAGGGCAAAGCCATGTGGTCTCTCCGCCCGCTCCTCCAACTTCTCAGAGGCTGCATCTTGTCTTTTACGTGATTCATCATCTCTCAGACTAACTCCCAACAACTGGGGAAGATAGCTTCTCATCTTCACGAGGGAAATATCGCCAGATTTCTCAGAAGTCTCAGGAGAAAGCCATGCCCACATAGAGGCCTCATTGGCTACTCAATGGCTATCTCCAGATTAACAGGTTAGACTCCACCCCTACATTTCAATCATAAAATTAACATAAGCACATGACCGCCACAGCACTCATCTCCCTGTGGTATCACTTCCAGGGTCTCCGAGTGAATGCTGACTCATGTTGACCCTACAGGGCAAGGTAGAACTGCCCTTCTAAGTTCTGAAACCGCAAATCTTTACAAAAGCGAAAATCTCATCTTCCTTCAGAGCTGGCTGGGGCTTTCAAACCACTTTTGGTTTAAAAACCAGTTTGCAACCACTACCCAGTGATAATGTCATTAGTTTACTAGTGGTGCAGCATTTAAGACACAGTTGAGAAAAGAAAATGGCGCGTGTATAGGCCAGCTATGAACCACAATACATGAATTGTGTTCTTGAACATATTAAACCTTTACGTGACTAGACACTACACATGGTGGGGGTTGGTGACAGGGCAAAACGTTCCGTCACAGTCATGCTGAATGGCAGAGCCATGTCTACCAGACAGTAAATGAAGCAAGGAGGGCATTAACATGGTAAGTGCTTCTGGCCACCATTCTCTGAATACCCTCAAGGCAACGGGTTTGCTTGAAGTCCCAAAACCAACAGGGCTAGGAGCTGAGTCATGTGCTACTTTTCATATGAGGGAGTTTCAGCGCTAAGTCCCAAGCTAAAGGTGAGTTTGAAGCAGAGCCCAGTTCACTTAGAGCAGTTTCCGCACCGAGTCCTACTGATGCGATCGACAAAGGATGCTGTGCGTCTTGAGAGAAGAGTTTAATGTTCCCATTAGCCTGCAACACATGGACGAGGTGGCCGAGGGCTGCATAGAAACTAGCTTAAAAGTGTGCAGTGAGGGACGGAGTACCAGGCATACTCTCCTTTTGAGTTCTATGTAGGTCTAGTTCAACGGTTTCTCCTGGTGGTAGTTGCTCCTAGCCATCATCCTGACAGGCCTTGCAACCACCTTCTCCAAGAAACGTATGCCTTTGCCCCACCTCTTGATTCGAGTGTTTAGTAAGATTTCTCTATCATGCTGGTAGGAATGTACAGTATGTTAGATTGAAGTGACCATAGCAGTTTTGTATGGCAAACTACTATTAACTGAATGTATGGAAAAGGAATGGTCTTTTGAAAAACTGACGGCAGCTGAGGTGAGGTCCCCTCCGTGAAAGTGGTTTCCAGGAGATACATATATAGGAGTGATATATGTTTCATGGATACTTGGCAGGCTCTCTCCTCATCGCCTAGGAGACCGATTAGCAGAGACTGGGAGCAGAGGCCTGTCTTCATCTTGGTGTTTATCTTGTGGTAGTAGACTCATAAAATATTTGTCCTTTTGTGATTGACTAACTTTACCCAGTTTAACAGCTTCTAGGACCCTCTATGTCATGAGAGATGTCATACATAATATCCCATTGTATGTATATCCTTGTATTGATTGATAAAAGTATTCTTTTATTGATGGGCAGTTAGGCTCTTCCCAGCCTTTTTTATTGTGAACTTGTGCTGCAGTGAACATGGGAGAACATACATCTGTTCATGTTTTGTCTCTTCTTTCCTGGTGGTTTATGCTCAGCAGAGGTATTCCTGGGTCATATGGTATTTCTAGTGCCAGTTGCTTTAGGTATTACCAGATCACGTTCCACAGTGGTTGTACATATCAAGCCCATTAGCAGTGTATAAGAATTTGGATCTCTCCGCACTGTCTTCAGCATTATTGTTCTCTGTTCTGTTTTGTTTTTGATCGGGCTCTCGCTGTGAGTGTAAGATAAGATCTCACCATTATTTTGATTTGCATCTCCAAGATGGCCAGTGATCGTGAGCGCTTCCTCATGTGTTTATCAGTCATTCAAGTGTCATCTTTTGTGAACTATTTATGTCCTTTGTCCACCTTTTTATTTTACTTTTTAAAATTGAGTGTTGAAGAATTCTATAGATTTTAGTAATTAGTCCCTTGCCCATTATGTCATTACTAAGAATTTTCCAATTAGTGGGCTCTTGTTTCAGTCTTTGATGAAGTCTTTTGACGTGCATAAGTGTTTCATTTCGAGTAGGCCTCAGTGATATTTACCATCCAATGTATAGATGATAGGTCACATATGCCCTGCAATAGGACCCTTACATTTGTCTCTAGCTTCTCAATGATGATCTTGAGAAATGGGCTTACATTTAAGTCTCTAATCGATCGTGAGTTTGTTTTTGTGCAGGGGGTGAGACGTGATCCTGTTCATTCCTCTTCATATAGAGATCCAAGTTTTCCAGCACCATTTGTTGGGTAGAGTGTCCTTTTTCCATTTAATGTTGTTTGGTCCTTTGTCAAACATCAGTTGTCTGTAGCTTAATGCTCTCATTTATGGGATTTCGATCTTATTCCATAAATCGATGTATTTATCATTATATAAGTACCAGGCTGTTTTTATTACTGTGGCTGTGTAATAGATTCTGAAGTATGTGGTGGTTACACAATCTGATGTCAATTTGAGGATTGAGAGTGTGGAGGTGGAGTCTAGGGTGTCAATCAGGTCATAGCCAGTGAGACCCTGTGTGGGCAGACCTTCTTTTAATGAGTCTCAGAATTTCTGGATTTCCTCCTTGAAGGTGGAAGAGACTCTCTCTTCTCACTCCCTTGGAGATTCTCTACTGAGAAACCTCACCCCTTGTGAGACATTTCTGAGGAGAAGCCATAGGGACCTACTCTGATGCAGTCCTGGTTGCTGAAGGAACCACATGGAGACCTCTGATAGCACTGAGATGTTTACAATACCACTGGATCCCCAAGACTTCCAATCCACTGGCTTGTGATCTTCCTGCATTCAGTGTCATTGCATGTGTTTCATGAGTCTGAAGAGGATGTTAGAGATTGGTATCAGATTTATGGGCTAATATCGGACGTAGGGACTTGATCTGGACTGAGCTGGGATGTTTTCTCAATATTCGATTGATATTGTATATAAACCTCTTTCTTATATACATCTGAATTTGTTTCTCTAGTCTACCCAGATGAATACAGGTTAGATAGTACAAGACTTCCAACTTCATTCTTTCTGAGAAGGTCTTTGCTTATGCTAGGTCTCCTTCCTTTCCATATGGAGTTGGCAATTAGTTTTGCATGTAGTTGTTTAAAGAATGGCATTGGGATTTGAATTGGAATGGCACTGTATTTGTAAAGTCCTTTAGGTATTATTAACATTTTCCTATTATTAAATCTTCCTATCCATGAACATGGGCTGTTCTTCCATTTGTGTAGATCTCTTTTAGTTCTTGTAATAATGCTCTGTAGGTTTATTTGTACAGGTCTTTTGCTTATTTAGTTAAGTTTATTCCTAGGTATTTAATCTTTTGTGTGACTATTATAAATGCTGTGGGTCGGAATTGACCAGTTGGTCCCTGAAAACAACAACAACAACAACAACACTGTAAATGCCACTGCTTTCTTGACCTTTTTTCAGAGTTCTCATTGCTGGTATATAGGGATTTAATTGATTTCTTCTTGATCTTGTATCTTGCTACTTTTTCAAACACTTCATTTGCTTCCAAAAATCTTTTTTTTTTTTTTTTTGGTGAAGCCCCTGGAGTTCTCTGTATATACAATCATATCTTCTGCAAATAGCAAGAGCTTCACTTTCTCTGCCCAATTCTGGTGAATTGCATTTTATGTGAATTATTACTCAATAAAGTTATTAAAAGGAGGCTTGATATCCTATGGCCATGGCTAAAATGGCAGCATATCCATATTTGAGTTTCTGCTCAAGGACTAGATCAAGGTGGATAGCTACCAAGCTTAATGCTTACCTGGATCCCCACCTCACTCACCAACCCCTCTAGTTTAAGTCATCATCTAGAAAGCAACTGTGATTTATCAAGTGTCTCTTCATGGGAGAGACCCGCAGGAGAAATCAAATAAGGAAAAAGCAAGCTAGACACTTGTTAAAATTTACCTAATAGATGCAATTTAGGAGGCCAGCTATATTTAAAAACTCGGCATGTTTTGATCTAATCTAATTCTCTCTTAAGACCTTGTTTACTGCTGTATGTTCCAGAAACACTCACTACCTCTGGGAGCTGGAAATCATGAAATCTCACTATTCACACACACACACACACACACACACACACACGGCATACACATCTTTCTCTTTCACTTTATCCCTTAGCACTTCAGAGGTCACTTTAACCCTGCACTATTAAGTAGTGTGGAATCTAAATCACACTGGGTAGTTGTTGATTTCAATGTCCAGAGCCCTGGCTCAGACCACTGCGGTGTAACTGTCCTGAGAGTGCTGGTCGGCAGGGGGGTGGAGAGGTGGTTCCTGACGGCGCCTGGTTGTACAGCCTGCAGTTCTGCTTGACCTGAGACGATGCTGAGAAAATGGACAGCTCATGGTCCCTTCACAGAGCGCTGGGTCCGTGGTGCTGAGGACTGCGGAGGCCCACCAGGCGACGTGGCCATACACTTCTCACTGCTGTTCAAATGGGGGGGGGGTGCTCGCAAGTACTAGGGGAGTGAAGACTCGGAATGGCTCAAAGGCAATAGAGCTGGGTATTTACCTACAGAGGCATCTAAGTGCATGCAGTGAGGCGCTGAGGAAATGAGATAGGAAGAGCGAGCCATTCTCATGACACTCTGAGAGGGGGGGTGTGGGACTGTGTGTGTCGGTGTGTGTGAGAGGGGGGG
>PVJH01047763.1:0-11138 GCA_004026705.1 Nesogale talazaci | reverse complement strand
TTTTCCTCATTGTTGTTTCTAATTCTCTAGTTGGTCTCTGTCTATGGTGTAATTTGCTCACTATTCCTTCCCCTCCCTTCTCCTTCCTTTAGGTCCCTCTAGAACTGTCAGTCTCATTGTTTTCTTCTTGGGTGTGCTTCCCATGCCTATCTATTATAGGTAGGCAAAACAATAACATAGACAAAACAAAAAGATAACAAAAGATTAGAGAGAGAGAGAGAGAGAGAGAGAGAGAGAGAGGGAGAAAAGAAAAAGCATATATAATCTCAGGTCTGTCCACTGACCTTTTGGGGTGTTCCAGAAACTGCCCTCCTAGTCTGAAGTCAAAGTCTTTGTGGCTCTGATCCGTTATGTTCCCTTCTTGGTTTGCCACAGTGGTGTGTGTGTGTGTGTGTGTGTGTGTGTGTGTGTGTATGTGTGTGTGGTGTTCTGACAGGACTCACTCCCCACTGTGTATCCCCAGTATTGTCCTCTGTCATGATATGCTTCACCAAGGGACATCGTGTTTAAAGCTGTTGTCTGTCCTCTCTTTGCCTTATCAGTCTCATGCAGGGATACCATCATCAGGGCTTGGTGTGCCAGTATGGGGTCTAGTCTCTCATTCTTTCTCCTTCATGGTGTGCTGCTGTGTGGGCATGATAGGTCAGTCCCTCTCTCCAACTTGTAGATTTAGTGTTGTCCTCTGTAGCACATATTTTTAGGGAGGGAGCCAGTTTGGCTCTGATTGGGGCTGGCCCTGGAGACCTCTCTGTTAGTGAGTTACTCCATGTGGTTACCTTGCCCTCAAAGTTTGGCGTGCTGGGGTGAGGTCTGCACTCACACTCTCATTTCTGTGACTACATTAACAATACTCTCCCCTGCTTCTCCAGTGTCATCATCTCCCTCTTGTTTTCCCTTACCCCACCCCCTTTTCCCCTTCTTTGTGTTGGAATGACATGCATATTCTCAGGTTTGGTCTGACCCCTGCCCGATTGCCTGTATTTCAACCCATAAAGTATGAGATAAGTGGCTTTTCTTCTATACCTAGCATGTTCATTATATTCACCACAGTGGACTCATCTTGTACTTGTCCTTTTGTGATTGGCTAACTTTGCTTAGCATAATTTCCTCCAATTCTTCCCACAAGATGATGTGCTTCATGTGATCGTTAGTGCTTTTAAGTGATGCATAGTACTCCATTGTGTGTATGTGTCAGAATTTTCTAATCCACTCATCTATTGATGGAAATTTAAGTTGTTTCCAATTCTTTTTGATTATGAATTGTGCCAGAATCAACATTGGAATGCAGATGACTGGTCATGGTTTATTTCTTACCTCTTCTGGGTGTACGCCCAGTAGAGGGATTGCTGGGTCTTAAGGTAACTCAATTTCAATTTGCTTTAAATATTGCCAGATGGCTTTCCACAATGGACCTATGTATTGATACGACCACCAGAAGTGGAGGAGAGTTCCTATCTCATCATATTCCATCCAACATTTGTTGATCTCTGACTTTTGGATTTGAGTTATCCTCAAAGGTGTTAGGTGATATCTCAGTTGTTTTAATTTGCATTTCTCTGCTGGCTTATGATCCGGAGCATTTTCTCATGTTTATTGGCTATTTGTGTCTCCTCCCTAGTGAAACTTCTGTTCAGGTTTTTTTCCCACTTCCTCAAGGGCTAAATGTTTTCCTCTATTTGTAGACTAGGAAGTTATTGTAGATTTTAGTAATAAAATCGATTGTGTTATGTCATTGTTAAAGATTCTCTCCCATTTTATGGTTTCTCTTGTTACTCTCTTCGTGAAGTCCTTTGACACACACACAGGTGTTTTATTCTTAATATATTCTATTTGTCAATTTCAGGTTCACCTGTGTGTATACCCTTCTCTGTTACAGTTAGCCTATTTATTCCCTGCACCAAGGAAGGTTCTTAGGTTTGTCCCAATTCCTTCATTGATAGTTCTGATAGTTTGGGGTTTTCCTTCTAGGCCTGTGATCCCCCTTGGATTTGTTATTGTGCATGGGTGAGGTAAGGGTCTTGCTTCACTTTTCTGCCGGTGGATAGCCACTGTTTCCCTCACTACTTGTCAAAGAGAGCATCCACCTCCCTCCTGATGCTTTCAGGTCCTTGTCAAAGATCAGTCATGGTTTGCACCTTGAGGTCAATTTTGTCGGAGATGAGGATCACAACCCCTGCTTTTTAAAAAGTTGCTATTTGCCTGATATATTTTCTACCAGCCTTTTATTCTTAGACTACTTTTGTCTGGGAGGTTAAGATGTGTCTCTTTTAGGAAGTAGATTGATGGGTTATGTTGTCTGAGCCAGTCTGCTAACTTTTGACTTTTTTTAAAAGTGTCTGTTGCAAAAGGAAGCTTTATTGTTTCCATTTGGTTCCCAGGGTGGGGAAGGGGCTCCAGGGTGGTGGGGTTGTAGCCTGTGGGGCAAGTTTAGGTAGAGGGACTAAAACCAGCAAGGGGAGGCAGGGTGCCTGTGGAGGTCATGTGCTTATGTTAATTTCATGATTGAGATGTAGGGGTGGAGTCTAGCCTGTTAATTGGGAAATAGCCATTGAGTAGCCAATGAGGCCTTTGTGTGGGCATAGCTTTCTCCTGAGACTTCTGTGAAATCTCGAGGTATTTCCCTGGTGGAGAAGAGAAGCTCTCTCACCAGTTGTTGGGGGTCAGTTTCTGAGATGACGCACTACGGATAGGACAAGATGACAACGTCCGAGGAACTGGAGGAGCCGGAGGAGAAGCCACACAGCTTTACCCTGATGGAGCCAGACCTCTGAAGATGGATAAGCCACGTGGAGACCTCTGCCAGTGCTGAGTTGCTTCTACCACCATTGGATGCTGTTGATGGACCCTGAGTCTTAGAAGTGAGCAGCCCTGCCAGTGCCAGAACTCTGCCCCCATTGGCCTGTTACTTTGAGGTTCAGAAGGAGACTTTATAGACTGGGATTGGGCACATGGGCTAATATCGGACTTATGACTTTGGGTTGAACTGGGTTGGGATGCTTTCTCAATGTTGCATTCCTCTTGTATAAAACCTTACCCATATATCCATATGTGTGTCTATGAATTTATTTCCCCAGTCTACCTGGACTAACACAGGGTCCCTTGCAGGCAGCTTGGCACGTAGGTTCCTAGTCATGCTTGAGGGTGAGTCTCTCTTGAGAGACTGGGGGCCGGCCTGCAGAGGTGGGTCAGGGGGTCGCCCATCTTTTTTAGGAGTTTCACCTCCTCGTTCAGGAAGTGATTCTCCAGGAAGTCACAGAGATGGGGGTCTGTGTGAGTGGACACCACGACGTGCAGGTCCAGAAGACCCTGGTTGTTTTTTCCCCCAGGGTCAATGCAGCTTCCATGGTGTCCAGAGTTCTACCTCACTTATATTGAGACCGCTTTTGCACATCCAGGAAGAGGGTGTGGCTGCGCTGGTTTTGCAGCTTCAAGAGATGCTCGATCCCCTTGTGCTTTACCTTCGCCAGCTTACGGAAGAAGTGTCCCACACCTTCCAAGGCCACATTGTCGCAGTTGAAAAGAAGCCCAGACAGAGGTCAGTGTAAGAGGGCCGCAGATGCAGGTTGACCAGATGGTGGACGCTGGCCCCAGCTTAGGTGGAATAATTCTGTCAGATCTGAGAGCTCATGATTGCTTGGTTTGGAGGTCAGCACACACAAAATAAAAAGTTAGCTGTCCCCAATAAGAGGGGATGCCCAAGAGGGTCATCCCGAATGTTATACCCAGAAAGGAAACTGTAGAGTGGCTGAAGGTTGGAGGAAGGGAGTCCCAGGATCTGTTCTGTTCAGATACTATTGAAACAAGACACAGATCCACGGAACCAGAGGGCGAGTTTTGTCTTTTATTTTATTGTTTAAGTTTTTTTTTTTTTTCATTTTGTGGGCATCATTGCCTCTGGGGGTCGTGGGCGCTACCCAGTGCCGCTCCTGAGAGCAGCTGCTGGATTTGAACCGCCAAGCCCTCGGGCTGCAGTTCCGCACTCAACTACTTACACCACAGGGGCTCTGCCCGAGTTTTGTCTTTTAATGGGTGAGTTCAGTCTGTTGACATTCAGAGTTATTACCGTAATTTGTTGGACCATAAGACTTAATTCCCCCCACCCCCAAAGTGGGGAAAAACGAGGGTGCATTTTATGGTCCTAAGGTGTAGTTCCCCAGAACATTTGTTTATGATCCCATGCACCCGTTTACTGTCAGCTGCTATTGGACTGCTGTGTGTTCGGGGGAAGTCCCGCCTCCTGGAGTCTCCATGTCAGTCAGGTCACATGATCGGCCCAGCACACGCCTCTCGTCATTTGTTAATGAAAGTGATGATGGATCATAACACCACTGTTGAGTTTATGCTATTAAATATTACTGTACTTTTCTTTATTTTAATAAATATTTTTAGTATACTGGTACTATTTGGTTCAGAATATTTTTTCTTGTTTTCCTGCTCTAAAAACTGGGTGTGTGCATTAAAAAAATAATTCACCATGACTAAGTGGAATTCATACCAGGGATGCAGAGATATCCTAGTTAACAACATAAGACAAAGAAAAGACATCAAAGATCCAACTGGGGAAGGAAGAGGTGAAACTATTATTATTCAAAGACAATTTGATTGCTTTTTTGTTTTTGTTTTTTGGGCATCACTGCCTCTGGTGGTTGTGGGAGCTACTCAGCTCTTCTCCTGAGAGCCACTGCTGGATTTGAACCTCCAAGCCTGCGGGCCGCAGTCCTGCACTCTGCTTTACGCCACTGGGGCTCAACTCCAACAATATGATTCTATACATCGAAAATCCCCTAAATTCCGCTAGTGGAGTGCTGGAAGTAAGAGAGGAATACAGCAGAGTGGCAGGATACAAGATCACAAACAGAAGTCTTATCGGTCTGCTTTACACATCAGACATGTTCACAAAAGAGGCAATTAAAAAGGTAGTACCCTTTACAATAGCCAAACACAAAGTGAAATACTTAGGGATATACCTGACTAAAAAAACCCAAAAGAGGGCTGAGCCCTGGGAGCATAGTGGTTGAGTGCTGGACTGCTGCCCACTTGCTTGGCCGTTCAAATCCAGCAGCAGCTCTCCAGGAGCAAGGCTGGGCCTCCCACTCCCACCAGAGGGCAGTGATGCCCCCCCCCCAAAAAAAAACCCCAAAGATCTGTACGAGGAAAATTATATAGCACTCTTACAAGAAATCAAGAGAGACAGCAAGAAATGGAAGAATAGTCCATGCTTGTGGATTGGAAGACTCATTATACTAAGATTTCAGTTCTATCCAAGTCAATGTCAAACTGATACAAATACCATCCTTCTTCAAAGAATTGGAACAACTGATTGTCAAGTTCATATGGAGAAGGAGGAAGCCCAGACTTAGCAGAGAACTGCTCAAGAAGAAGGACAAAGGGGGCGGACTTCTCTACCTCACGGTAGCATGTGTTATACAGCCACAGGAGGCAAGACAGTGTGGTGCTGGTATAAAGACAGATATTCAGACCAATGGAAAAGGGATGAAAAAAAAAAGGGGGGGGGAATGAAGACCCGGAAATAAAAGCATTGGCATACAAGCAACTGATTTTTTTTGTTTTTGTTTTTGGGCATCACTGCCCTCTGGTGGTGGGAGTAGCAGGCCCAGCCTTTGCTCTGCGGAGCTGGAATTGAACCTCCATCCCAGTGGGCCACAGTCCCACGCACAACCACTATGCCACCGGGGGTCAGCCCCAGGCAACTAATTTTTGATAAGGACCAAAAAAATATCAAGTAGAAGTGGATGCCCTCTTCAATAAATGATGCTGGAAAAAATGGATATCTACCTGCATAAAAATGAAGCAAGACCTTTACCTCACTCCACGCACAAGAATAAACTCATGGTGGATCACAGATCTTGAGGTAAAACCCTAGACAGTTTGGGCCATTAGTGAGGGAATTGGGACAAACTTGAGAACATTGGCTCAGGGAATACATAGGCCATCAGAAATAGGGAGGGATATAAATATAGAGGAGACACAGATTGACAAGTGAGATATACTGAAGATTGATCTGGCGATTCCTAAAACAGATGGAAATTGGGTTACCATATGGCCCAGCAATCCCTCTACTGGATATATATTCACAAGAGGCAAGAAACAAACCACTACAAGACATTCCTGCTCCAATGTTCATTGCAGTACAGTTTATAATTGCAAGGAGTTGGAAACAACCCAAATTTCCATGTAAAGACTAATGAATTAAAAAACTGTAGTACAGGGCTGAGCCCCGGTGGTGTAGTCGTTGTGCGCGGGACTATGGCCCACTGGGACGGAGGTTCAATTCCAGCAGTGGGGCTGGGCCTCCTACTCCCACCGCCGGAGAGCAGTGATGCCCCCCCCCAAAAAAAAAAAAAACCACACACCTGTAGTACATACATACAGTGGAATACTATGTATCACTGAAAAACAGTGATGAATGCGTGAAGCATATCGCTGTGTGGGAAGAACTAGAGGAAATCATGCTAAGTAAAGTAAGCCAAGCACAAAAGGACAAGTACAATATGAGTCTGCTGAGGTAAGCTTAAAAAATGCAAAAGGAGCATAGGGAAAAGGCTACTATATATAAAAATTAAGGAGGTGAGGTCCAGGTAATATGGCAGGGGCCAGACCAAGTCTAGGGCTACCTATGGTAGCCAACTAAAAAGGAGGGGTAGGGGGTGGGGAAGATAGCAATGTGTAATGGGGAAACTGACCCACCAAAGGGGAGGATATTGCTTACATCTCCACAGGGAAAGAGGGACCAGACTTAAACCTGGTGTTCCAGGACGTGAATGCAGTGTGACTGAATGAAGCTAGTGGAAGGGTCTGAGAGCCTGGCCCCAATCCCAATCATGTGAATAGCTGGCCTCCCCCACCCCCCACTGTCCCCACCCCCATGCCAAAGAATTTATTTTAGAAGATAGCACTGAAACTCAGGGGAGAGGGACATGTCTGACCACAGCACCTGGGAGCAAATGAAGGGGGAGGAAGAGAGAGTGGAACGCATCCTGGCCCACCAAACCCTGAGGACAATCTCCCCACTCAGAACAGTCAATGTACAGAGAGGACCAGATGGCCAGCTCCACTATGAGACACGATGTCCCTTGCCAACTCAAGGCCCTATGGGGGACAACACTGAAGAGACATTGTCAGGATTGCAGACGATCTGCCCCTATCAGACAGGAAAACACTGAGGGCATACAGCAGAACAGCAGGGGTGTGTGGGGTGTGTGGGAGCAGAGCATGGAAGTCTTGAAGGAGTTCTAAGGATAGACTTGGGGTCCAGGGTGTGGAACCTCATTGGATTCTACTGGAGGTAACTAAATACACCCTTCTTGCCTTGAACTATTTATAGATTTTGCTTTGTTATTATTTATCTATCTATACTTTCTGAGCATTTTTTTCTCTTGTACTCATTTCATTTTCTTTTGTCACTTCATCTTGCTATGTCTTGTTTTTTGTACATATTGTTATCTCTGCAGGTCTATTTAGATAAGATAGGCTGGATGATCAGTCTGAAAGAGAAAAATAGGGACTGATGGTTCCGAGAGGGGGAGGTGGTGTTGACCAACTCAGGGCCAAGGGAAACACAAGTGATTCAAAATCAGTGGCAAGAAGGGTGTTAGAGGCCTGGTAGTGATTGATTAAGGGTAGGCTAAACAAGAGAAATTACTGAAACCCAATTGAAGGTTGAGCATACTAGAGGGACAAGAGGGAAGTAAAAGGAAATAGAGGAAAGAAATAGGATGCAAAGGGCATTAATAGAGGTCTAAATACAGGCATGTACATAGGAAAATATATTTATATATGATGATGAAGTAGATTTTATGTGTGCATATTTATAGCTTCAGTATTAAGGCAACAGATGAACATTAGGCCTCCACTCAAGTACTTTCTCAATGCAAAAACACTTTGCTTTTTTAAATTGGTATTCCATGATGCTCACCTTCCCAACATGGTCTCTAAAGACAGAAGTGTGCTTATGCAATGGGGGAGAAGAAAGCTGATGGTGCCCGGCTATCCAAAGATATAGTGTCTGAGGTCTTAAAGACTTATTGGTAAACAACCGGCTATTTAGCTGAGAAGCAACAAAGCCCACATGGAAGAAGCACACCAGCCTGGGTGACCATGAGGTGTCAAAGGGATCAGGGATCAGGTATCAAAGAACTAAACAAAGAGCCCCGGTGGTGTAGTGGTTGTGCGTGGGACTGCAGCCCACTGGGATGGAGGTTCAATTCCAGATCCACAGGAGCAAAGGCTGGGCCTTCTATTCCCACCACCTGAGGGCAGTGATGCCAAAACAAAACAAAACAAAACAAAAGACAAAGAACTAAAATTTTTATTATTGTAAATGAGTGGAGGTACAGATTGGGGACCCAAAGTCCATCTGTAGGTAATGGACTACCCCTTACAGAGGGGTCACAGGGAGGAAACCAACCAGTTAGGGTGCAGTATATCAATGATGAATCATACAGTTTTCCTCTAGTTCTTCAATGCTTCCTCTTCCCCACTATCATGATCCCAATTCTACCTTACAAATCCGACACTACTAGAGGATGTACAAAGGTACAGGTAGTAGCCGGAAACAGGAAGTCTAGGGCAGGTGTTCCCTTCAGGACCAGTGGTGAGAGTGGTGATACTGGGAGTGTGGGGTAGAAAGGAGAAACCGACTATAAGGATCTACATATAACCTCTTCCCTGGTGTACAGACAGTGGGGAAGTGGTTGAAGGGAGACATCAGACAGTGTAAGATATGATGAAGTAATACTAATTTGTAAATTATCAAGGGTTTATGAGGGAATGAAGAGAAGGGAGGGAGGAGAAAAAATGAGCCAATGCCAAGGACTTAAATACCATATGTTATGAAAATGATGAGGGCAACGGATGTGCAAATGTGCTTGACACACAATGGACTTATGTATGGGTTGTAATAAGAGTTGTATGAGCCCCCAATAAAAGGATTAAAAGAAAACAAAATTGGCTGTGTCTTATGCTTAGGTGCCTCTTATGGTCCAAAAAATATGGTACCACCATCTGTGGATTCATCGATGTCATCTCATAAATTTAGTTTTGGGTGTTTTCTTATCTCCCTTCATATCAGTGTGTTATGCTTCTGTGGGGGACTTCATTCTTGCCTTCTTTTCCCTTAAAGGTAATGCTATCTTGGTGATTGTTTTCTGTGCATTGACCTCTGGATGGAGTTGCAGTGTATGGCAGTCTCCTGCTTGTGCTTGGTGGATGTTGGTCTTCTGAACACAATGAGTTAGCAAGAATTTTCCTCAGGGTCAGGTGTACTATGGCATATTTGTGGAGTTTTTCCTACTCTGAAGACTGTTACCTCCCCATCAATCTGAATAGGTAGTTTGGCAGGGTAAAGAATTCTTATGTGTTATTTTTTCTTTCAGCTTTTGGAAAATGTGACTCTGCTTTTTCCTTCTCTTCATGGTATCTGCTAATAGGTCTGAGTGTTTTCTTTTTTTGAGCACCAATTTATGTGAACAACTTTTTTTCTCTTGCTACTCTTAAATTTTTTTTTTGAAGTTGGATAGTTTAACTCTTATGTGACTTGGTGACCTCTTCCTGGGGCTTAGTCTAATTTGTGTTCTCTTTGCTTCCCGTGTGAATGTCTGATTCTTATTCATTATGGTGGGCATGTTTGCTTCCAGAAATTCCCTCGCTAATTTACTTGCTAGCTTCTTTGTTGTGTCTTGTTCTGGTAGACTAATTATTTGACTGTTGTTCCTCTTCATAGCATGTCATAATTCTCAGGTTTTCTACCAACTCTTTGATTATCTTGTTTGACTATCCTTCCTGTTTGTTGTATTGTTTTCTACCTCCTCTAGTATGTTGGTGAGGTCTGTTACCTTCTGCTTTGCTTCTATTACCACATTTATTAGTTCTTGTATTTTTCTTTGGTGTGTGGACTTCATCCCCTTCTTTTGTGGACTTCATCTCTTCTATCATTGTATCCTTATTCTACATGGTTTCCCTCATGTCCTGTATTACTCCAAGTGGCATTCTCAAGTTTTCTTGAAGGTTAATGTCTGCTTCTTCTATGAACCTCATTATGTTTAGAACTTTTCTGCTGTTGCATTTGTTTTTCTTGTTTCCTTCTTCAGGGTATTGAGGTATGTTGCTGTTTGCATGTCATTTTGGAAGTACTGGGTGCCATGTTGCCAGGAGTCCAAGAGGCCATGACCTCTTTCTTTGTGTAACCTGAATTTCAAGAACATCTCGGCTGAGCCCCGGTGGTGTAGTGGTTGTGTCAGGACTGCGGTCCACTGGGTTGGAGGTTCAAATCCAGCAGCAAGGCTGGGTCTTCCACTCCCACCAACAGAGGGCAGTGATGCCAAAAAAAAAGAACATCTCAAGAGCATATTTGATGCATTCAATACTGATAACAGAGGAGCTGATAAGCTGTATAATGACATGAATTCATACATGTCATACATGAAGAAAGCAAAAGGTTATTTAAAAGACAGGAAGGAGGGCTGAGCCCTGGTGGTGTAAGTGGTTAAGTATGGGACTGTGGCCGGCGGGTTTGGCAGTTCAAATCCAGGGGCGGCTCTCAGGAGCAGCACTTTGTAGCTCCCATGACCACCAGAGGGCAGTGATGCCCACGTCCTAAAAGAAAAGACAGGAAGGAAAAAAAGAGATAAAAATGGATATCAGAAGAAACTGTGAAACTTCTTCTTGATTGTGGAGTAGCTAAAACAAACAGAAGAAATGATGAAATAAAAGAGCAGAACAGAAAATTTTAAAGAGAAGGTTGAAAAGAAGATATAGCGGCTACAACAAGAGGCCTAAGCCTAAGAACAATTGTGACTATGACCCATGACACATCTGGGCAGTGTTTTGTTCCTTTGTACATAGGTTTCCTAAAAGTCAGAACCAACTTGATGGCATCTAACATCATCACCACCAACTGCTCAAACATGAGCTTTAAATGTTAATTGCTATTTGAATCCAACTTGGAGTAGAATTGGCCCTCTCAAGCTTTTTTGGTCACAATATAACATGGATAAAAAGTGGTCAATTGGAAAATAGATATTAAGATAATGAATTAGAGAATTGTACTTTTATGTGTGTAAACTGTGTTTTTTTTTTTTTTAGTTTTTTAGGCATCACTGCCCTCTGGTGGTGGGAGT
>PVJH01047762.1:0-11029 GCA_004026705.1 Nesogale talazaci | reverse complement strand
ACATGTTTTGATAGCTGGGCACCATGGCTCCTCGCTTCCAGGGTTCAGGGTCCATCAACAGCATCCAGTGATGGCAGAAGCAACTCATTGCTGACAGGGGTCTTCAGGTGGCCTCTCCAGCTTCAGAGGTCTGGCTCCATCAGGGCAAAGCCATGTGGCTTCTCCCCCAGCTCCTGAGATGCTGCCATCTTGTCTTGTCTGTGATTCATCATCTCTGAGACTAACTCCCAATAACTGGGGAGATAGTTTCTCATCTTCAAGAGGGAAATATCGTGATATTTCTCAGGCATATCAAGAGAAAGCCATACCCACACAAAGGCCTCTTTGGTTACTCAACGGCTATCTCCAGATTAATAGGCTAGACACCACCCCTACATCTCAATCATGAAATTAACATAAGTACATGACTGCCACAAATGGAATGCCAATTTAATAGAAATAAATGTTCTTGCACTGAGGAATTACCTGAGTGGAGGTCCAATGCCTGTCTGCTGACCTAATTCTAATCCTATAAGTATATTCATATTGATCTATTCCCCATAGTCATATGAATATATGCACTTATGTACATGCCTGTATTTAACCTCTATAAATGCTCCTTCCTCCCCAGTTCTTTCCTCTATTTCCCTATACCTCCTCCCATCCGACCATCACACTCAACCTCAAGTTGGGTTTCAATATTTTCTCTCTGTTACATTAGTCTTAATCAATATCTATTGGAACTCCCATACCCACCCCACCACTGACTCTGAAACACCCGCAACCCCCCCCCCCCCCGATGCCTGGATTGGCCACCACTACCCCCACATCCACTCTGGTACCATCAGTTCTGTCATCCCCACTCCCAGACTGTCCCTCCAGCCCACCCCACACAGATAGACCTGCAAAGAAAACAACATGCTCAAAAGAGGACATCCAAAAATTTAGAAATAAAGAAAAGAAAGTAATAAAAACATCAACAAAAAACCCCTCAATATCCAACATGCAAAAAATACAAAGATAATAACAATACAAAAACCTACACATAGTTTAAGGTCTGTTCATTGACCTCCAGGAGTGTCTCCTGGTTGGGTCAGATGGGGTGCCACACTCTGGCCACAATGTATATCTTTGGTTCTTCATCTGGAGCTCCATACTCTGTAGCACACCCTTAGTTTTTTGCCATGGTGTGGTTGGACATGGTGTGGGCCAGACAGGGCATAATCCTGACCCTGATTCTCCACTGGTGACCCCGAAAGGCCATGGCTCAGTGAGGGTAGCTGTATTTCATATTGTGGTCAGCCATATGGTCCTTAAGTGGGAATATTGTCCTGAAGGCTCGGTGGACCAGGACATTCTATCTTCCTCCCCCTTCATTTGTCCTCATGTACTCATATGTCTCTCCCCAAGCTACAGCTTCAGTGTTGACCTCCAAGACAAATTCCCCTGTGGGAGAGGTGGCTGCCCCAGTAGTTGGAATTGGCATTGTGCTCTCAGTCCTCTCCACTGGTTCTCCACTCCATTGCATCATGCTGCATTCACAACCAGAAACAGTATATTTAACTTTGGTTCCTCTTTTCCTGTGGAGTTATAAAAACTGCACTCCCCTTGGGTGGGTTAGTACCCCATTCCCTCTCTACATATCACCATCTGACCTCCCACCTCCTGGAGTCCCACCCTAGTTGGCTATCCTATGTAGCCCAGGATTTGGTCTGGCCCCTTCTTTACTACCTGGGCCTTCCCCCAGGGTTTTCTGTATACTGTAGATTTTTCCCGGTCCCCCTTTTGCATTTTTTTAAATTATTATTAAGCTTACCTCAGTGGACTCATATTATACATGTCGTTTTGGGTTTGGTTAGCATCGCTTAGCATAATTTCCTCTAGTTCTTGCCAAGCAGAGATGTGCTTCATGTATTCATCACTACTTTTCAGTGATGTATAGTACTCCATTGTATATATGTACCATAGCTTTTTAATCCACTCATCAGTTGATGGAAATTTGGACTGCTTCCAACTCCTTGCAATTGTTAACTGTGCTGCAATGAACATTGGGGCACAAATGCCTGGACATGGATTGTTGCTTGCCTCTTTTGGGCATATGCCCAGTAGGAGTATTGCTGGGTCATATGGTAGCTCAATTTCCTCCTGTTTTAAATATCTCCAAATTGATTTCCATAGTGGCTGTACATATCTACAGCTCCATCAGCAGTGGATAAGAGTCCCTATCTCCCCACAGCCTCTCCAACACTTGTTGCTTTCTAATTTTTTTGAAAGGGTTACTCCTAACCCTTTCCCAGCCATACTTTGAGTGCCCACCAATATAAAGTCCTCATTCTCTGATACAGTATCAGAACATTTTCTGCTGTTATTAATCAGGTACTCTTGCCCTCTCCCTCAGAAGTGAAAAATTTATTGCTCTTTGTAGTCCAATTTTATGAGTAGTTGGATAACATCAAAAACATGATACACATTGAAAACAAAAGGTCATTAAATAGCCAGGCAAGAAGGAAAAGACTAAAGTAGGTAGCCAATGGAGCAAATGGTGAAGTAAGAGGTGAACAGAACAATGGGAAGGGCAGTTGTGAACGTGAGGTGCCATCCAGTTACCTCCAATTCACTGCAGCCCTTTGTACAATAGAACAAACCCAATCCCTGGACAAAGGACCGGAAGGGACCCATATTTGTAATGATTACAGTGGAAGATAATCCAACCAAATGTGGAAATTACCAAGCAATATAGTTAATAGCACATGCACGTAGAGGTTTGATGAAGATTATCTAACATCAGTTGCAGTCTTCCATTGACAGGGAGCGGCCAGAAATCCATGCTGGAATCAGAAGAGGATGAGGATCATTACTGATATGATAAGAATCTTGGATGACGGTAGAGATTTCCAGAGAGATGTTTACTTGTGTTTTATTGACCTTGCAAAGGAAGTCAGTTATGTAGATAATAGCAAACTTTGAATAAAATTTTGAAGAATGAGAATTCTGTAACATTTACTTGTGCCCATATTGAATTTGCATGGGGGGAAAAGCAAGATTTCAGGGTTTGCAACCAGGAAAGTTTTGCATCAGGGCTGTATAATCTTCACCCCTCCTTTCCTCAATGAAGCCTACTCAGAGACCATCTTCATTCCTTCCATTATTCATCTACTGACTCATCCTTGGTTTCTGCTCCCCACTCTTAGGGTTTATGACTAATATTTTATGCCCTTCCTAATTGGATATGTTTCTCAGTCACAGAGCTGTAAACGCAACATGGGTAGATCATGTTTGTGTACAACTTTCATGTATCTGGCTGCAAACATACATTGATGAGGTTACTATGATTGGGTATAAAGATAATAGAAACATTCCTGAAAATTTCATAAAGTATTCAATCTTGGGAAGGAAAATATGCCACATGGACATTGAAACTCCATCATTAAAAAATTAACATTTTTTTGTCATTGTTACTGCAATAGCTATGTTTACAGCCTGGTAAATACCATGGAAACATAAAAAGTTTAGATGGTGCCTGGAACTTGCTAAATTAACTTAGCCCTTCTCCCTAATAGAAATGTCATATCTATTTTGGGATAGCATACCTAATTCCTTTCCTTTGTGATTCAAATTCCTCAGTTGCTAAGGGATGTATGTTAATGTTTCACTCATTTTTAAGGTCAAGTGTTTTACTGTGGACTCAGACTATTCTTCCTCTTTTGTCTTTCAATTAATATTTATAGAAATATCATTGCCTTAAAGATGAGGTCAAGGTTGGTGGGCTAAAACATAGGTGCAACTGTAGAAGATAGTCTGAGGCCAGAGGTCAGCTTTTAACTCAATTCTGTTGTTGAACAGTGTTGTTGGTTGACAGTGCTTATGCAAATCGGAGTAGGACTGGTATGAAGATCCAGTGGTTAGCAGGAAAGTGATAAGAATTAAATTACAAAATGCATATTGTAAACACTGTCTCTTTTTTCTAATTGTTACCAGGGGATGCTGAGTTACTGCTGATAGCTACCCTGTGTAAAACAAGGAAATGACGTCTGATCCTGGGCCATCCTCACAATCATTTTGTTGGAAGCTCATTGTTCCAGTCACTGTATCAATTCACCCCATTGGCAGGACTGCCCTTTTTGTTGACTCTCCACAAATCTCGATGTCCTTTTCCAGGGGTTGTCCCTCTATATTGCATGCCTACAGCATGTGAGGTAAAAGCCTCACTTTCTTTGCTTCTAAGGAGCATTCTGATTATACTTATTTCAAAATACATTTATTTGTTCCTTGGGAAGATCATCATATATTCGGTGTTCTTCTTGTTGGTGGTTTTAGTTCCTCTAATTCTTTTGCCTTCTTTATTCACTTTCCAATGTTCCCGTGCATCAAAGGTGATGTAAAATACAAATCAGTATTCTTAGCTGATATCATTATCAAATAGTCCATCAATTCTACTTTGGCCTTCATTTTCCAGCTTTCTCATGTATATGAAATGATTAGAAACACCATGGCTTGGGTGAGAGGCACCTTATTTATCAAAGTGACCTTTTTGCTTTAAACATATTCAAAAGGTCTTTTACAGCTGATTTGCCCAATACAAAATGTGTTTTAATTTCTTCACTGCTGTTTCCATGTGAAATGACTGTGGAGTCAAGAAAAAGGAAATCTTTGATCATGTCGGCCTTCTTTTGATTTATCATGAAAAATTGCTTATTAGTCCAGTTGAATCAATATTTTTAATGTTGAGGAGTCATCCATGATGAAGATTGTAGTCTTTGATCTTCATTAGACATTGCTTCAAGTCCTCTTTGCCTTCAGCAAACAGAGTTGTCTCATTTATATATGGCATAAATCTTCCTCCAATCCTTGCATCATATTCTTTTCAGAGAGTACTGTTTCTTGGGTCATTTGCACAGAATACAATATGAATAAGTTTGGTGAAAGGCTCCAACATTGATACACACTTTATCATATATTAAATGATATATAATCCCTTTGTTCCATTATAATGACTGCTATCTCTTGGTATATGTAAAGATTCCTCATGAGCACATACGAGTATTCTCTAATTCTGTTTCTTCACAATGTCATCTAAAATTTGTTGTGACTCATATAGTTGAAGGACTTCAGTATCAATTAGACACAGATAAACACATTTCTGATATTCTTTGTTTTCCACCAAAATCCATGTGATATCAGCAACAATAACACTTATTCTACTTCTTATTCTGAATTTGTTTTTTTGTTTTGTTTTGGTTTTGGGGGGCATCACTGCCCTCTGGTGGTGGGAGAAGGAGGCCCAGCCTTTGCTCCTGTGGAGCTGCTGCTGGAATTGAACCTCCATCCCAGTGGGCCACAGTCCCATGCACAACCACTATGCCATTGGGCCTCAGCCCCTATTTTGAATTTGAATTGGATTTCTGGTAGCTTTTTATAGGTGTACTGATGCAATAATATCTCACAATATTTCAGTTGGTTGTGATATTATTGATATTGTTTGATCATTTCTCCATCCTGCTTGATTAACTTAGTTTTGGAATGCGTACACATATTGTGTTTTTCCATGTACCTCCTGAGGTGGAAAACACAGAAATCAAACTGACAATGTCTGTGGGAAGAGAAATTGGAGAAGCTCAATGTTAGCAGCTAAACCTAGGTCAGAGGCTGACCATAGAAATGCTAATGTGAAAAGTCAGGATAAAGTTAAAGAAAATTGAAATAAGCTCATGAGAGCAAAATATGACGTGGAGCATAACCATCTGAATTTTGAAAACATAGCAGGATAAGATTTGATGCATCAACACTCATGAGAGAAGATCTAATGAGCTGTGGGAAAGCATCAAGAATCTCATTCATCAAGAAAGAAAAGGTCCTGCAAAAGACAGGAAGGAACATTTCCAAATGGTTGTCAGAAGAGACACTGAAACCTGCTCTGAATCACAAAGCAGCTAATGCAAACAGAAGAAAAACAGCACGGGAAGGGCAGCACTGGAAAACACAGTAAATATAATACGAAGTGCAAAGACTTAGAGAACCAAATAGAAAGAACAGGTCCAGTGTTTTTAGATGAAACATAGTCAAAGAAAAAAAGCAATCTTTGAGTTTCAATATGAAAAATTCTATGGGCAAGCTATTGAGTTACGCAGAATGCATCCAAAAAAGATAGAAACTGTATCACTGTATAAAAAATGTGCTATACAAATGATCTTTAAAGTATTGAAAAGAACAGATGTTACTTTGAGGATTAAGGTGGCCCCGAGTCAAGCCATGTTTACTCTCAGTGACTTGATATGCATATGAAACTTTGACATTACACAAAGAAAGCCAACAATGCATCAGTGCATTAGAGTTGGGTTGACAAATAATATTGAAAGCACTATGAAATGCCAGAAGTTCTGACAGTATAGCAGTTACATGATAGGCTGCAATTGGCATGCTCAGGAATTCGAAACTACCAGGCACTCAATTGGAGAGAGATGGGACTTTTTGCTCCTGTAACAATTACAGCCTCGGATACCCACAGGAGAGTCACTGAGTCAGCATCAACTTGATGGCCGTGAGCTTGAGTGACACACTGCTAAAAGGGAAGCTCATCTGTCTTGGTTGAACTGTGGCCAACATGTCTCTTAGAGGCAAGGGAGAGACTTCAGTACTCCTACTTTAGATATTGTCAGGAGTGGCCATTCCCTAAAGAAGGATATCATGTTTGGAAAAATAGAAGGGCAATGCAAAAAAAAAAAAAAAAACCCTCAAGGGGATGGATTGATACCATAGCCGCAACAATGGGCATCTTAAAAGTAAATTGAGTTTTTAGAAGTTCAATTCTTTTAGGGGCTTTTCAAGCATTATTATATCCAGGGTTAATTTTTCCATCTCAGAAGTAAAGGGGGACTTCACTACTAACAAGAAAGAAGAACAAGAGGAAATTAGAAGCATGCCTTTTGGAGATGGCATCAAGATGTGATGCCTGCATGCTGACTTCCAATCAACAGCGCTATTATCTTAAAGGATTGGCAAAGTAGTGGCAGTAGCAGAGAGGTACGGTACAGCACAAAGCACAGTGATATACTTTGTAGCACGTGTAGCCGAATGTCTTCAGATAGGAGACTTGCCTGTGGAATGGATGGCTTCCATGCACTTTGATGCTAGATTTCTAACAATAAAGCTAGAGCCCATAACCTTAGCTGAGGCTTATGGTATAGTGCACTGCTATTTATTCCAAAGGAAAAATGAGATTTCTAATAATATAGATCACAAGGTGAAGCGACAAAAGAAAGGATGGCAACCACAACAGAAATATCCATGTCCAGAAAAAATATATAAATAAGTAAAAAATAAAAATAATAACAAAAGGAAAACTGGTAGATAGCTCAAGGTCTGTTTGTTGACCTTCAGTAGTGTCCCCCAGTTAAGTCCTATGAAGTGCCACACCCTGGACCCAAATTATATCCTTGGAACTCTCCTCAGAAATTCATGGTGTGCTCCCCTTGCTGCACACCCTTAATGCTTTCCCTTGATGTGGTGGGATCAGACTGAGTACAATGCAGACACTATTTCTCCATTGTTGTCCCTGTAGGGCCTTGGATCAGCGAGGCTTTCTAGTTTTCATAGTGGGGCCTGCCATATAGTCCTCTCTGTGCGGTGGTTGTTCTCAGTGGGGATATCATCCTCAAAGATCTTTTCCTCCCCCTTCATTTGCTCTTGTATGTTCTGGTCAGACATGTCTTCCTCACTGAGCTGTAGCTTCAGTGCTTTCCTGCAATGCAACCTCCCCTGGGAGGAAGGAGCACTTGTCCACAGAGATGTGCTTGGGGATGAGCCCTCGGACTCCTCCACTGGCTCCCCGCTCCATGCCACCATGCTGCATTTACATCCTGGAACACCAGGTTTACGTTTGGTCACTCTTTCCTTGTGATAAAAACAAAGCACTCCCTTTTGGGTGAATTAGTGCCTCATTGCCCACTACACATCTCCATCTTCCCCCGGAAGCCCCACCCCCACCTTTTTGGCTACTATATGTAGCCCTGGATTTGGTCAGGCCTATATCATACAAGCTGGGCCTCACCCCAAGAATTTCTGTATACAGTAGCTTTTCCCTATGCCCCTTTTGCATTATTTTTAAGTTTACCTCAGCGGACTCATGTTGTACTTGTCCTTTTGCACTTGGTTTACTTTACTTAGCATAACTTCCTCCAGTTCTTCCATTTTGGGGATGTGCTTCATGTATTCATCACTGTTTTTCAGAAATGGGTAGTACTCCATTGTATGTATGTACCACAGCTTTTCAATCTGTTCGTCAGTTGATGGAAATCTGGGTTGTTTCTAGCTCCTTGCAATTGTAAACTGTGCTGTGATGAACATGGGAGCACAGATATCTGCCTGTGGTTTGTTTCTTGCCTCTTCTGGGTATATTTCCACTAGGATGATTGCTGGGTCAATTTTCATCTGCTTTTGAAATCACCAGACCTATTTCCATAGTGGCTCTTCATACCTACAGGTAGACCAGCAGTGGATGAGAGTTTCTATCTCGCCACAGCCCCTCCAATACTTGCTGCTTCCTGAGTTTTTGAATTGAGCTTTCTTTGAGGGTGTTAGGTGGTCTCTCATAGTTGTTTTAATTTGCATTTCTTTTATGGCTAATGATAGGGAACATTTTCTCATATGCGTATTGGCCATTCATGTGTATTATTTCTTCCCCTGTGAAACTTCTGTTCAGGTCTTTTGTCCACCTCCTCAGTGGACAGTCAGCTTTTCTCTTATTGTAAGCTTGCAAAATATTATAGGTTTTAGTATTAAGGCCCTTGTCTGATGTATCATTGTTTTTCTTTCTTTTTTATTAGATCATTTTATTGGGGGCTCATACAACTCTTACCATGATCAATGCATACATCAATTGTATTTAGATCACATTTGCACATTTGTTGCCTTCCTCATTCTAGAAACTTGTTTCTTCTACTTAGGCTCCCGATATCAGCTCCTCATATATCCTCTCTCTCCCCACTCCCCCTTCCCCATTGAAGGTGTTTTCCCAGTCGGTGGGTTCTCGTATTATTCTGTTAGGGAATTCTTTCAATGTACACAGGTGTTTTATCATCAGTATATCCCACTTGCTAATTTGTGCCTGCTCTGTGTTTGTGTTCTTCCCTATTTCCAATAGCCAATGTATTCCCTGTGCCAAAGTTCTCAGGTTGGTCCCAATTCCCTTGTTATTTTTTTTGGGCCCTTATCAAAGATCAGTTGTCTGTATGCTGATGATTTTATTTGTTTTTTCAGTTCTTTTTCATTGGTCTGAGTATTTACAACTATACCAATACCATTTGATTTTGATAACTGTGACTATATAATATATGCTAAAGTCAGATAAAGAAAACCTTTTCACTCAGTCCTTCTTGAGAAGTTCTCTGCTAATTCTGGGTTCTTGCCTCTCCATATGAAGTTTGTCATCATTTTTTTCCCATTCATTTGCAGAAAGACGAGGGGAATTATATTGGTATTTCATTCAACTTATATAGTGCCTTGGGTAGATCTGGCATCTTTACTATATTGAGTCTTCAGATCCATGATTACCAAATATTTTTCTATTTGTTGAGGACACTCTCAATTTCTTGTAATAGTGTTTTGTAATTTTCCTCATATAGATCTTTCATTTTTTTAGTCAGTTATATCCCTAGATATTTCAATTTGTGCTTGGCTATTGTGAAGGGTACCACCTTCCCCCCCCCCCTCCTCATCTGTTGTCTTATCTGTTGTGTATAGCAGTCTGATAGACTTCTGTTTGTTGATCTTGTATCCTGCCACTCTGTCATACTCTATTGCTTGCAGTACTCCCTTTGTGGAGCTTTTGGGACTTTCCATATATAAAATCATATCTTCTGCAAATAATGATAGTTTCACCTCTTCCTTCCCCAGGTGAATACCTTTGATGTATTTTCTTTGCCTTATGCTGTTAGCTAAAGCCTCCAGTGTGATATTAAATAAGAATGGGAACATGGGGGCATCCTTGTCTGTTCCCCTTTTTTATTAGGATTATGTTTGTCTTTTCTCCATTGACTACGATGTTGACTGTTGCTTTTTCATATATAGCTTGTATTGTCTTGAGGAATTTTCCATCTATGCCTATCATCTCAAGTATCTTAAATAGTAATCGGTATTGCATATTGTTGAATGCTTTTTCTGCATCTATTGATATTATCATGTGGTTCTTATAGGTTTTTTTTTCATGTCAATGTGAATGATACTAATGGTCTTTCATATGTTGACCCATCCCTGCATGCGAGGTAAGAACCCCACTTGGTCATGGTGAATTACTTGTTTAAATACTTTTGTATTCTATTGGCCAGTATATTGTTACGGATTTTTTTATAAATATTCATTAGGGATATCTGTCTGTAGTTCTCAATTCTTGTGAGATCCTTGCCCAGTTTCTGTATCAGGGTTATACTAGCTTCATAGAAGGAGTTCAGGAGCTTTCCATCTTTTTCTATGTTTTGGAAGAGTTTGTGTAGGATTGGTTTCCGTTCTTCTCTGAATTCTTGGTAGCATTCTCCTGTAAAGCCATCTGGTCTTTTTTGTTGGTAACCCTGGATGACCACGTTTATCTCTTCTATTGTTATCGATCTGTTGAGATTCTTCACCTCCAATGGGACTAGTCTAGGTAGGAACAGTTCTTTCAAGAAAGGGTTTATGTCTTCCATGTTGTTGAATTCATTGAAGTACAGTTCTTCATAATACTCTGCAATTATCCATTTGATTTCATTAGGGTCAGTTGTAAGTCCCCTCTTTCATCCCTCATTTTTGCTATTGAAATTTGTTTCCTCCTTTCTTTGGGTCAATTTTCCAGTGGTGTGTTGATTCTGTTTATACTTCCAGTGAGTCAACTTTTAGCAGCATTAATTTTTCCATTGTTTTCTTATTTTTCCTCTCCTGAATCTGAGCCTTGATTTTTATTTTTTTCTTTTATTTTGCTACTAGTGGGATTGTCGTGCTGACTCCGTTCTAGTTGTTGTAAATTTTGGGCCAGCATATCCGTTATGAAACTCTCTTCCTTTTTTAGGAGTGCTTGTATTGC
>PVJH01047761.1:0-11138 GCA_004026705.1 Nesogale talazaci | reverse complement strand
ACAGAAGTGTGTTCTTATGCAAATACATTAATCCATAAAAACAGAGGTTTTGTTCCAGTGGTTCTCAACCTTCCAATTGCTAAGACCCTTTAATACAGTTCCTCATATTGTGGTGACCTCCCAATCATAAAATTATTTTCATTGCTACTTCATCACTGTAGTTTTGCTACTGTTATGAATCCGGTGACTCCTGCAAACAGGTCATTCAACTCCCGAAGGGGTTGTGACCCACAGGTTGAGAACCACTGTATTGATCTATGTACATATATTTATAAGGTAATGCACTGAGACTGAGGACTGACCTTAAGCTTCAGTTCATACCCTCCATCAATACAAAAACACTTTGTTCTAAAAAAATGGCATTTTGTGATGCTCACCCCACCCCCACCCCTGACATGATCTCTGAAGACAAAATGGGTGCATAAGCAAGTGTGGTGAAGACAGCAGATGGTGTCCCACTATTAAAAGATATAGTGTCTGGGGTCTTCAAGGCTTGAAGTTAAACAAACGGCCATCCAAAAATGAAGCAGCACATCCACATGGAAGTCACACATAAGGTGTGATCAGGACTCAGTAACAGGCATCAGAAGATTCACAACAAACAAATAAATATTGGTGAGGATGGGGGGGATCAGAGCAGAGACTCAAAGTCCATCTGTAGACAATGGAGCATCTTTCTACAGAGAGGTCACAGGAAAAGGACAAGTCAATCGGGGTTCAATAGATAGGTCACACAACATACCTCTGGTTCCTTGAGGCTTCTTCACACCCCACTATCATGACCCCTGTACTGCTTCCCACTCTGGACTGGATTGAAACATGTACATATGTATAGGCAAAAGATAAAGTTCACAACACATAGGACCAGGAACAGGAATGAGAATAGTGATACCAAAAAGGTAGGGGGAAGGCGGAGAGAAGGGGAGGACGGGTTATTAATTGCAGTGAAGGGCACATACCCATACACTCCTCCAGGGGGAAGAATAACAGAAACCAGAGGGGAATCGAGGCAGCAGTAGGTGTGAGATATGAAAATAATAACAATGCATCATCTATCAAGGGGCCACAAGGATGGCGGGGGGAGAGAGAGGGTTGAGTCCAAGGGGTCATTAGAAAGTCTAGAAAAGAACAATAGCAATATATATGTACACAAATATGTCAGATACAATCTATGTATGGATTGTGACAAGAGTTGTAAGAATCCCCAATATAGTCTTTAAAAAAAAAAAGCAGGCCACATCTCTGAAGTTTCTCTTTGAACCAATTTCATCAAGGCTGTGTGGCCTGAACAAGGTGTATATTATTTGAAAAAATTGTTCTCAATGGAAATTAATTTATCCAGTTAACAGCTATTTCAGTGTTTTATTGATGAAATTTCCATGAGGTGAAAAAAAAGTCACACTTGGTATTTTGTGCTTTTTAGTGACTATCCATCATTGGGCTGTATTTAATTAATTCTGTCTGACCCCTACTTTCAAGTAAAAATGTCACCATTTGTATAAACTCAAGTTCTTTATCCTTTCTAGTCTTTTCAATTCCAGATGAGCAGTGCGACCTAAGATCATCTAGTCTGAAGCTCCTTTCAAGGCTAAACCACTCTGATTTTACTTTTTCTCCAGATATAACCTTTTCCCTATATTGTAAATGCCTTGTTGTGAGTGAACAAAACACTTTACTATATATGAGTCCGTCAGTCAGACAGCCCCCCTCCCCTCAAAATGCTTTTGAAAAGTCACAGGGAATCTGTAGAAACCCAAGACAAGAGTGAGACTCCATGACCATTTTCAGGCAAGGAGCTGGCAAACGATCCATCCCTGCAACCAAACACATTCGTAGTCATTGTGTTTCTAAGACCCAGCAAGACGACTGAAAATGTCATTTTTATTTCTCATTCTGTGAAACCTGAGAACACCGTGACTTGTTGGATTCTGGGGACAGGAATGAGAATCGCAATACCAAAAAGGGTCCTGATTGCAGTGAATGGCACATACCCACACACACCCCTCCAGGGGGAAGAACAGTAGAAACTAGAGGGGAAGGGAGGCAGCACGAGGTGTCATCAGTAGCAAAATGAGACTAATTTTGAGTTAAGTGATGTCATTGTCACAGTATATTATTGTATTCAAGATCATATTAGTATAGTTAGGAATATGACTTTGACTTATGCAGACAGGTTGAAATCTCAGTGCTATCAGTAGAGTAACCTTAAGCAAACTCTTGGTCCTCTCTCCACCCTTTGCTCAGCTTTGGAATGGTGAGGAAGCCCTTTCCTACTGGATTGTCCTGGAGCACCACCCAATTAGCAAATAGCAAAACCTCATTGTAATTGGTAGAGTGGGCTCTCCAATGCTGGGCCCACTTGTGTGTCCATTACAAAGAATGGAGTTGACAGAAGTGAAACAGAACCACTACCAATATGTGTTGGAGGGGGTCCTAGGTTATGTTGAAGGAACAATGGAATGCATCCAACACACTTAATTTTTTTGGGGGGGGGGCATCACTGCTCTCTGGTGGTGGGAGTAGGAGGCCCAGCCCCACTGCTGGAATTGAACCTCTGTCCCAGTGGGCCGCAGTCCCGCACACAACCACTATGCCACCGGGGCTCAGCCCTCACGCTTAATTTTTTTTTTTTTTGCATCACTGCATCACTGGTGGGAGTAGGAGGCCCAGCCTTGCTCCTGGAGAGCTGATGCTGGATTCGAACCTCCAACCCAGTGGGCCACAGTCCCGCGCACAACCACTACGCCACCGGGGCTCAGCCCACACTTAATTTTTATACTTATAGTTTATAATTATATGTAACTACATATAATATACAACTATATATTATGTATTATGTATAATATGTAGTTATATATTATACTTATTTTTTAAATGTACCTTCATGTACTTAATCATTTGATATTTGCTACATCTATTATATCATTTTTAAAAATTTGTCCATCCTATCCAATTCGGTAACCTTGACATTAATGACATATGCAGAGTGCGCAAACAATCCTTTTTAAAAAAATATTTTGTTATATTGGCATATACTTCATGTATCAGACAATTCAGTAGTTCAATCATATTAAGAATTGTACAAGCATCATCACAATCAATTTTAGACCATTTTCTTCTTTCTCGTATTGTTATTAGCCTCACATTTCCCGACCCCAGCAAGGAACATTTGTCACACCCCCAAGGAGCCATTAACCTATTACTCTTTATATAGATTTTCATATCCTGGATTTCATATACAGAAAATCACCTTTTTTTTCAGAAAATCACTTTTTAATGAACTTGATTATTATATATATCAAATCATTCCATAGTTCAATCATATCCAGAATTGTATATTTGCTACCACAATGTTTCCAAAGTTTTTACTTTAAAAAACAATTTTAATGGGGGCTCTTACAACTCTTATAAACAACCATCCATCCATCCCAACAGTACATATGTTGCCATCTTTTTCAAAACACTTTCTTTCTACTTGAGCCCTTGGGATCAGCTCATTTCCCCCACCCTTCCTTCCTCACGAACCTTTGATAATTTATAAATTATTTTTTCATGTCTTATATTGACTGGTGTCTCCCTTTATCCACTTTTCTATTGTCCATCACCCGGGGGGGGGGTTATATGTAGATAATTGTGATTGGCTCCCCTTTCCTCCCCCACCTTTACCTTATCCTCCTGGTATTACTACTTTCATCATTGGTCCGGAGGGGTTTATCTGTCCTGCCTTCCAGCCTTTGTTTCCAGCTCTGATCTGTGTACATGCTCTGGTGGAGCCAGATTTGTAAAGTAGAATGGGGTCATGATAGTGGTGGGGATTTAGAAGTGTTAAAGAACTAGAGGAAAGTTGTATGTTTCGTCGATGCTATACTGCACCCTGACTGACTTGTCGCTTCCTTGTGACCCTTCTGGATGGGGATGGTCAATTGTCTCCAGTTGGGTTTTGGGTCTCCACTCGGTGCTCCCTCTCACTCACATCGATAGGGTGGTTTGCTCTTAGATACTGTTCATAAGAGAGGGCACTGGTATCTGACCAGGCTAACTCTCAAGGAAGGAGCTTCTAACCACCCCAGTTGCTCAGTAGCTCAGTAACATAATGCACAGGAGCCAGGGCAGTGTAACATTTGAAGCCACTGCCCCTCCATGCAACAAAGAGGAGGTTTTCTACCATAAAAAGTGAATCTGGGGCTGAGCCCCGGTGGCGTAAGTGGTTGAGTGCGGGACTGTAGCCCGTGGGCTTGGCAGTTCAAATCCAGTGGCGGCTCTCAGGAGCAGCTCTGGGTAGCTCCCACGACCACCAGAGGCAGTGATGCCCACAAAAAAACAAACATACAAACAAAGTGAGTGTGGGAAACCCACAGGGACAGGCCTACTGTGTCCTCTATGGTCCCTGAGTGGGAATTGACAGATGGCAACAAGTACTTGATTCTCTTATTTAAGACGGCATCTTGTCCACTGAACACATTGGAGCAGGAACCAGAAAATACCTTTTAATAATGTTTATGAGAAGACTACTAATCTCTGGTGTAAACATGAATTAGATGCTCTATAAGAGACTTTCCTGTGAGACCCCATTTTCACCCTGAGTTCCTGCTCCACTCTAAGTAGTACATCTACAAGCAACCTCTAATTCAGATAATTTATACTAATGTTAAAGAAGATTGCTGGATGGGGACAATATTGGGCCTTCAGTGGGTCAAGGAAACATAATTACTGTGTACTAGGGCCACATAGAAGAGCAAACACCATCTTCTAAGAAGGCCTGGGATGGGTCCCATTTACAAGTTCCTAGACAAGTAGGGGTATGTGGTTATCTTAAATTCTGATTTTAAATGCTGAAATTTTGCTACAACAAAGCAGAACATTTTCAGATAGATGTTAATAGAAATATTTTTATTTAAAGTCAGACAATAAAGGTGTCACACAAAATTTTTTTCCAGAAATTTGCGAGAACAGAATGCAACTTGAAAATAAATTAGTACATGAGTAGGGAACAAAGATATTCCTGAAATTACCAAGTGACTTTTTACTCTTTTAAGTAAAATAACTTAGCATCTCAGCAATCCCACCCCTTGCTGGTATCTTTTGAACGGACAAAAGTTGTTAATCTGATCGTTTGTTAGCTACTGAAACCTTCCAAAGAGAAATAGCTAAGGCAGCATTTCTCTAACTTTTGAGATACAACTTAGGAGACTGAAATAGGAACACTACAAAGATCAAAGGAAAAGTGTCCCAGGTTAGAGATGCGGCCCAGACTTCAGTTTAGCGATTGAATTGACAACAGCTGGTCAGTCTGGATATAATCCTGCATCCCTCCCCACCTACTACCCAGCCCTCCCTCCCCACAGCCACGTCACATCCCCATACACCAGTGCCATTGATGCTCTTGCCAGCACACACACAGCTGAAAACACTATGGCCCGGGTCCTGGGAATCAGGATCTAGGCTGAGAACCTTCTGAGTCCTGGGTAGGTGAGGCCATAGTTTAAGGTAATAGATGTATTTTTTTTTAATTAACTTTGGCAAGTTAAGTATACAAATGACTCTTTCTTGATTGTCTCTTACAAGGAAATGTCATCCCACCTCCTGAACAGATAGATAATCTTTTTGACTTCCCTCTGAAATATTTGGGAGGCAAATGCTCATAAAACCGAAGGGAACAAAAACATCTTTATGACACTTATTTATAGTAATGACTATTATATATTTAGTTTCTTTAGTCAAAAAGCATATAAAATGTACAATCTATCATTGACAATGAAATTCAAGATATTGCTGGCAATGGAGATTGAGGAACAACACGGTTGATTTAAAGAAATTTGGCCTCTATATACAAGAGGGTTACAAAAAGTTGGAGAGAAAAATTCAATTATCTTTTCATTTTCCATCAATATTTTGAAGGCCCCTCATAATTATTTTACAATAAACTGTGTATCAAGCTCCTGACAAAATAATATCACCCAATAACATGAGTATCACCTCTCCCCTCCCTCAGAACATTATCATAGATTGTCAGTAGAGTGCTGAGACAGAGAGCATGGGCCTGATAATTCACAGAGCTGATACTTTCTAAAGTGCTAAGTTCCATAGTCAATTTTTAAATAAAGTCTTAAGTTTAAACACCAAGACTCAATAATAAACACTATTAAATCTCATTCTAAGAACTCACAATTCATTCACAGTTAAACATTTTTTTACGCTCACATATGATGTTGCTAATGGAAGCACATGAGTGCTCTACTCTAATAATGAAAAGTATTTAAAGATCAGACACAAAACAAAGCCCAATTGTGACTTGAATGCATAAGTTACTGTACTCCTGATGTTGGATAAAAGGAATTTTTTTGGGGGGGAGGGCATCACTGCTCTCCGGCGGTGGGAGTAGGAGGCCCAGCCCCACTGCTGGAATTGAACCTCCGTCCCAGTGGGCCGCAGTCCCGCGCACAACCACTATGCCACCGGGGCTCAGTCTGGATAAAAGGAATTTTAAATGCTGTTGATAATTCCTAGGTTTTTCTAAGTTTCTATCGTCATAAGGCTGGTGGATATTTTTAGTAGAATAGGAAGAGAAAAATTAGACAAAATATGTTTAAAAATAAAACGCAAGATTGGTTATAGAAAGAGTACTTTATAGATCTGCAGGAATAAGGTAGGTTGATCTATCAAACATCTGCCACAAAGTAAGCAATCTTGGAAGTCTGCAGAACTCTAACAGTTATGAATTATTGTAGAAAAACTCGATTCCTAAATAAAGATCCTTACCTTGCTTGGTGAGGAAAGAAAAAAAATAACAAAGAAGGCAGGTGTCTTCTAGCTACAGAAGAGGTATAATTCACAAGTTGCACACTTACCAGTACACTCATGGATTGGCTCTAACCACATCTGTTTAATAGTTGATAGCACAGGAAAACCTGTACTTCGATGTACGAGAAAAAACTACAAACAAGCAGTTAAACATTCACTGGATTGTTTCTATGGGGATTGTTTCTATGGGGATTGTTTCTATGGTCTCCCAAAGCATAAAATACTGTTTACAATGTGCTTACTTATTTAAAAGTCAGAAGTTAGAAATACGATATTGAAGTCAAACTATATGGTCCTTTGTTAAGTCTGTATTCCTTCTAAGAAAGATAGGCTATTTTGGACTTTTGTTATAAAAGACAAATATCACTGATGGCAACATACTCAAACAAGTAACTCCAGCAATACAGGATGGGTAGCCATTAAAACTAGTTTTGCAAATCACAGTAAGGTATGTGGGGTAGAGGCAGTACATAAACGCTAATTCATAACACATTGTGGGAACAGCTGTCCGGACTAAAGCCTTGTTTGACTATTACATTTTCTCAGAGTATGAGTTCTTAGAATAAACCTTAATTTGTTGTAGTTTATTAAAGGCAGATATATAGACTTAAATTTGAACATATTATCAAGTGCTTCCAAACTATATGTGAAAAGCTCATTTCAGTTCTTCACATAGAAATTCACAGAAAGTCTAATTTTTGAGGTGGCAGGGGGTTTACAGAGTGCTTGACTGAAGACCACTCCGACCAGGTAGAGCCATTGGCACAGAGGGCTGAGCTGAGGGAAGCATCTCTTGACTCCAAGGCTCTGTGTCATACAAACAGATTTGTATGGCCACACCAAGACTCACCTCTAGATCCCTAGGAACTTACAAACTTCTAGGCAATTAAGATGTTGTTGATCCTAACCAAAGGAAATGATACATATATGAAGCAAGCAATCACTCAGGAAAGACTTGTCACATGCCTACAGGGTAAACAGTGAGGAGCAGGAGGAAATAGACCTGTTGCTTCCAAAAACTGATGCCTCTTATTTTGCCAGCATGCTATTATTTAAGCAAGCACACCATGCAACATTCACTCTGGTAGCATTTTAAATCCTCCATCGGTATCTAGCCAGTATAAAATGGATACATGGGTCAGATCTAGAACAGACGCAAGTCTGTATAGCTCTAAAACAGAAAAAAACATTTTTTCTGATAAAATATTTTAAATTGTTAATTTGATGGGCAAATATTCTCCCAAACTTCTTACTCTATTGTGTCCTCAGTGGCCATTATCTGAATTGTTATAAAAATTGGTGAATACAAAAAAAAATTGGTGAATACCAGTGTTTTTAAATCTATACAACTTATGCAACTTAAGAAAAAATAAAGAGTGATCGCTTTTATGGTGTGGGTGGAGAATATTAAATATATCACAAACTACCAGAAAAATGAACCCATCTGTCCTAGAAGAAGTATAGCCAGAGTGATAGAAGCAAGAATGTCACATGTCCTGTGGACATGATATCAGGAGGGACCAATTCTGGAAAATGATATGTGGGAGATAATCAGCAAAAAAAGTGTGATACCCTTAATGCTATGGATTATCACAGTGGCTGCAACAGTAAACTCAAACACAGCCACAAGTGTGAGGACGGTGCTGGGTGACGATGCAGTGTTTTCTTCTGCTGTACATCAAGCCACTATAGGTAAGCCCTGGCCTGCACGACCCATCAATGACGACAAAATCCCCATGGGAGTGTAACAGTAATTCTCACAAAATTCATAAAGCATTTTTCCTTTTTAAAATACTTTATAACAATCATTCACCACTCCTTACATCTAATGTGTGAGCAGTCAAACAGTTTCTTAATGGTCAAAGAAAAAGATCTAGCCATTTAGCTAAAAAGTTAGAAATAAATTTGGAATGATATGAATTCATTATATTTAAACTTCCAGACCTCATAAGTTCTTTCCTCCATCCTTAATTTAGCATGTGGTGCAGATGACAGCTCATTGCTGGCTTTTTACTTTTTCATTTCACTTTTGAATTGTTCTTCCACTCCTACAGTAAGCAGCAGCCAGAAACACTTTCTAAGGTACCAGGGCAAGTGAAAGGGTGGCGTGAATGGATTGTATTGGTGACACTAAACTACAAGTAGGTAGTTCAAGCATACCCAGTGGCAGTGCGTGTACGCGCGCACACACACACACACACAAACATACCCTGACCACTTCTTGCTTCCGGAAAATTTCAGCCCAGAAGACTTTACAGGACAGCTCAATTCTAACACAAAGTCACCACAAGTTGGAATACCTTGACAACAAATGGCATAATTTGATTTTGTTTAAATACAAACCAAAGCAAACGTCACTTTGTAATTAGCCAGCTTTGGTTTCAGTGTGATTCTAGCATCTGGAACACAAAGCTGAGTAGCACAGAGGCTTTACAGAAACAGCCCCTGTTGCCAAGGCAGATTTATAATTACTCCAATATCCAATTCATTTACAAGGTTCAGAAGGGGTCCTAATTGGGAAAACTCCAGAGACAGGAGTTTGGAGCAAAAGCTAAACAAAATAGAGAAAATTGTTTTTAAATCTAAATTATAATCATCTAGGTATCTTAATCCAATTCACTAACATATATACTCTACTCTTCAACATGTATGGATATAAAACTTCTGTCAGAAACCAATATGAAGAGTTATATCTCAGTTGATGAGTCCAACTTTTAAGATAACAGGTAATTACTAGCTAAAAATGTCTAACCTCTAAAAATAGGAACATAATCCACTTTTACTGGCATAAATTGTACAAATTCTAAAAACACCAACTTACCTTTAAAAAGGCGTGCTCACTTAGGAAAACGGTTGCTTAATAAATTTTGGTGAGAAAATAGGAGAAAAGGAACATCAAAATAATTTGATGACAGGATGTAAGAGTATTCTATAGATTTGGCTCAATAAAAAGAACCATACGTAACAATTACTTCAAACCTAACCAATTTCAATGGTTCCAATGCATTAAGTTGGAAAGTAAGTCCAAACATTGAAGTCAAAGGCAACTGCTGATGTAATAGCGGCTCTAGAATTGTGAATACATGCACATCATATAATTTGCATTAATGACTTGCAAACCTTACTTTTAATCCTCTAAAATCCCTTTAAGTAGAAAAAACCTCTCAAAGAGCTGAAACTCCATATAAAAGTATCCTCTCTTGTATGATATTTAACATATAGACTGCATTACTTAACAGAAATGCTTATAAAGTACAAGAATAAAGATTTCTTAAAACTTTCTAAAATCAACTTTGCAGACTTTATCTTGGTAAAAGAATAAATTATACTTTGGAATACAAAGCATATTTGTGGATCTACTTTCCCCACCCCCCGTCACTTTTATCCATTTTATTGACTTTTAAATAAACAATTGTTTGTTCTGCCAGTAAACTTGAAAAATCTTCCTATGTTGGGTTATAAACTGCATTTTTAAGCCCAAAATGCCATCTCGGGCCATTTTGGACAATGTAGCTAAAATATGAAGAGTAGGAAATCATACTCCCTTGAACAACTGTCACTCCTTAACTAAGCATCTCTTATGGCTAGGGAGAGGTTTTTGCTCACTTAGTTATACCTTATCTTAGCACCTGGCTGGAGCAAGGAAAGAAAAAGAAGAAATGAATAGAGAGGACATGTACTTTTTCCCATATACTCTTAATAACCATGATATTGAGTACTTTGCTATGAGTTTTTACAATCTCTTCTCAAGAGTTTTCATTCAAGAACTGATTAAACTTAAAATCTTAACCTTTCTGTACTTCCATTATCTTCCGTAATGTTATTCTCCCTTCAAAGTTTCATACTGGAGGAGTTATTAGCAATCACTGTCTGATGTACAGGATCAGTTTGGAGTATGAGTATTGGTATCATATTTAGTTCGGTGATAATATATGTATAAGACAAATAGGAATGTCACTATATACTACAATAAATACACAAGGATAAATACAAGTTATTTTTTTTCACAAAAAAAACAATTTCCAATCAAGTTAGGCAAATAAACTCTGAAGACATTAAATACTTCAACCACTTGGCAGTCTCTGTTACAGAATGCCAGTTGAGTGAAATCTCAAGATTCTTTATTGGCAGTCATACACAGTTGACCATGGCAGCAATCTTGGTGCTTTCTTGCTATGTAAGTAAAAATATGGTACTTGGAAAGTTAAAATATCATCAATGCAATAATCACTAGACTCTCACTGGATCTCTTAAAATTTTGTTAAAATTTGCCAAAGTCATGATGAATACAATTATTGCAGCTATATTACTTGAAAAAGTTAATATAAACTATGCTA
>PVJH01047760.1:0-11136 GCA_004026705.1 Nesogale talazaci | reverse complement strand
TACTATTTCACATGTCTGTTTTCCTAGGAATTGCCTGAGAGATGGGAAACTACCAAAAAGATTGCTGCACGTGTCAGGCATGAAGTTTCACCTCTCCAGAATGCAGAAGTCGCGCTTATACGAAAGAAGTGTGTTTTATTTGATGTAAGCGAAGCTACCCTGTTGTTTTTATCTTGTTCTTCAGAGAAAAGTTGTGCAAGTGCATAGAGGGATGTGTCGGTGCTTCACTTTCTGCTCTTCTCTTCCTGAACAGGCAAAGCAGGCGGAGTTCAGAGAAAGATTCAGGTGCTGTGCTCCCCTCGACCGCAGGGCAGAAAACCCCTATGCAATGCTGGACAAGGTATCGGGGTCATCCTGAGTCCCTATGTTCTCACAGATGTTTCAGGGAATACGTTTGGATTGCTGCATTTTGCCATTGGCCTGTTAAATCCAAAAGGGCACAGTTTTCTCAAAGTCAAGAAGAGTTGGAAGGCAGGATAAACCAGGCACTTACTCAAAACCTCACACTCCCTGCCATTGAGTCAATTCTGATGCCTGGTGACCCTGGAGAACAAGGGAGGATGAGAGCAGGGGAGGACGGCCCTGGCAGGTTTCCAAGGCTCTCACTTCACAGAAGGAGAAAGCCACATCTTTCGCCTAGGGAGTGGCTACTAGTTTTGAACAATTGACCCTACATTGCACCAGCAAAGCTCCGGAATCCTTACCGCAAGTCTGGATTTATCGAGCAGTGTTATCTACTGTGTTGCTACTGTTCTCCTCCTCACATAGATGTTGGCATAAGTAATAACTTGGTGGGCTTTGCCCGGAATCGAGCTCAGGCTGTCCGGTGCAGGCTGCCTAAGCCTTTTTAAGTCAGGATTGAAAACAAATTTTAACCATTGCACTTCTTTCCCCCGATCCTTTGCTAGTACCTTAGGCGAGCTCATAATCAATCATTAACTCTGGACCCACAAATATCATTGTCATTCTGTTTTGGACTAGAATACATTATTATAGGAGCATGCACATGAACCTACGGTCTTCCAGCCAATCCCGACTCATACTGACCCTCTAGAGGATTTCTGAGGCTATGAACTTTAAGGGAGCAGACAGATCATTTTTCTATCATGGTCCAGCTGGTGGCTTCAAACTGCTAACCTTGAGGCTAGTGACCCAACACTTACTGGACAGTGTCTGGAAGGCTCCTTTGAAAAGATGAACAAGTGGGTAGATAATAACAACATGGTGAGTAAGATGGAATTTACATTAGACCTTAAAAGATATTTTGAGCATTTATTAGAAAAAGTTTTTCCTCTAGGATTTATTAACCTTGAAACCACAATGAAAGACAAAGAAAACAGATTTTCTGAAGGTTAGATTCAGAAGCTGGGGGATCTGTCTGATTCTTCCATCTAGGCTCCACAAACTCCTTCCTGCTTTTACTTGGGGCTGGAAACAGTCTTTGCTCCTTAGGCTGATTTGAAACATTTGACTGACACAGAGCTGGGCTCTCTAAAATTTGGAGCATCTTTCTGTAACATAAAGCTTTCTTTTGAACTTGGTTAAAGGCCTGGTAGACGCAATTGTTTCATATAGAGCTGTAAGAGAAGTCTCTTAGATTATGCTGATTGGATTATTCAAGGTCTCAACTAAACTGCACCGGGAAATAGGTTTATGGTGACTAGTCCTTGTGGTATAGTGGTTACTTGTTGGGCTGCCTACTGCAAGTCAGCACGTTGAAACCCTCAGCCTCTCCACGGGAGAAAGCAAGAGAAGGCTCTCTTGGAAACCCACAGGGACAGATCTACCCTGTCCTACAAAAGGTCAGTATGAACCAGACACAACTTGATGGTGGTGAGGCCTTCTTAGTTTTCACCTAACATGCTCTTTATTGCCAGCCTTGCCTAGAGTTATTTATTTACCGACTCTTCCCATTTTTGTTCCATGTGGTAACAGCATAATTATACATTTAACAGAGATATTTCTTCTTACACTTCTTTGAAATAGAAGGAGGCTGGGTTGACTTTTTCTTGAATTCATTTCCTACATGTGTTTGTTCAGCAGGCCTAGCTAATGAGTGTCTCTTTCTCACCTGCTCACTGCCATCCGTTGATTCCTGCGTGTATCAGCATTTTCTTAGAGCAACCAAAACCATGTGCTTGTTTAGGCTGGTATGGTAGGTCCTCGTAATCAAGTCAAATCACTGGGCCAAAAAGAAACCATGCCCTTCCTGAATCCAAGGAAAGTGTGCTGTGCATTTCTGCTTTCAAACTGAGATTACCATGTGCTGTTGTGCCTTAATAGCCAAAGTTACAATCATCAGTTGAATACACAAATACACACACACACACACAGGAGCTCTTGTGACATAATAGTGAAGCATTCAATGCTAACCAAAGATTGGCTGTTCAAACCTACCAGAGTCTCTCCACGGAGGATCACAGCCTTGAAGACCCCGTGCGGCAGTTGTCTTAGATTCACTCAGCACATGAGTCAGAATTGGCTCAATTGCAATGGGTTTGAGTGTATATTTTGGTTCGAGCGTATATTTCTAGAAATAATGGCATTAGTGTGTTACAGGAATAATGATTAAAAACAAATGAAAAGAATGTTGACTTTGGTCAGTCTGGAGATTATTTTAAAAGTTCCTCTTTTGTAATGCATATTGAATAGAAACATAAAAAGAGACAGTTTTATTCATGCTTTCCTTGGGGGTGAAAGTCTTGAGAGCAGATTATTAGTTTTATCTTAAGTAGCTCATACACATTTTGTTTCATCTTGTTGATTGCAAGTCTCACAATGAAATGTCATTCGAGGTTCCTGTTGCCATACCTTCCACTTTCTAACTTCTGAACTTTGTCCTTGGGCAAATGCTACTCTTTTGATCTCACATGATTGATTATCCTAAGGCATTTGTGTGTCTCATTAAGTTATTGTTCCCATTATAGACTTAATTTATTATTTGGTTGAAAATTGAGCCATGGGGTGAGTTGATTGTCTGGCCTGAAGGGTAACTGACAGCCATAATTTCTCAAGGGTTCCGCCAGGCTCTATCTGACCAGGAAGCGTAGACTCTTTTATGATTTTGAGTTTTGTTTACATGTCCCTGTGACTCTTACCCAGGACTTTCTAATGCATGTGATCTTTTGGGTGCGGGCAGCAGTGGTAGCCTGGTACCATGTATGTCTTCTGATCTCGGGGTCATGGATAGACTGACATTGGTGGAGCCCATTGGCCCTGTGGACAAATTGCTTCCTTGTCTCTGATTTTCACAGACGCCCTGGTGGTGTAGTTGTTATGACTTGGGCTGCTAATCACAAGGTCAGCAGGTCAGAACCACCAGCCTTGCTGCGGGAGGAAGACAAGCCTTTCTGCTCCCATGAAGATTTATGGCCTTGGAAGCCCAGAGGGTCCAGTTCAATCCTCTTTTACAGGATCGCTATGAGTTGGAAGCAACTTGCAATGAGTTTGGGTTTAGGTCTTTGATTTTCATCACTTTTCATTCCACCAGACAGGGAAGCGCCAATAGTTTCTGCAAGCTTTTAAGACTCCACTTGGTACTTGCTGCTGACCAAAAAAAAAAAGATGTAGAACTTTGTGGCTTCGGTTATGTATTGATCTGTGTCCCCTGAGATGATGGTCCTGGGATGGGGGTGGGGGGGGATTGTTTAAAATGTAGTGCTGAGCTCTCAAGAAAATAGGTGAAATCTCTAAAGGTCAGAAAAATGATACATGAAACAACCAGAGTAGCTGGAATTAGGGACAGAATCCTGTGCTTCCCTAGAATGCTCGTGAAAATGCCAGCAGGCCAAACTCGACCATCAACTCTTCCAGGGGAAAATGGGAGATGTTCTTAGAAGCTACTCACTCAGTTGACAGTGTAGCTTGGAAAAATCTGTGGCCTGTGAAGAAAAATTCTGCAGTTTACCTGTCAGCTCCTGCTAAGGCTCATAGTCATGGAGGGAAAAGGTGGGCAAATCTTCTAGGAATTTGAAACCCAGGCCTCTTCTGGGAGGTGAATGTGGTTCATTATAAAGTGACCCTGTAGTTGGGAAGGCTGGAAGTCAGGAAATATAATGTTCATAAGTGGCTCTTTTCAGTACCTGATAGAAGAAAAGTCAAATATTTTCTGGGGGAAAAATGATCACTATCCAGCAGTCTTTATGTCTAAATCATTAAAGTTGAGCCCCGGTGGCATAGCGGCCCACTGGCTTTGCGGTTCAAATCCAGCAGCAGCAAAGCTGGGTAGCTCCCATGACCACCAGAGGGCAGTGATGTAAAAAAAAAAAATCCAACACGCATACTGTCGTGATTAAGAGTCAGTGGAAAGAACCATCACAAACGTAGACCCATGGAAACAAAAGTCAGGTCTTAGAAGACTTTTTAAAAGGCAATAAAGACAGTATTGAAAAATTTGCATTTTCATTGTTTTAAGATTTACAGAAAATGATCAACTAAATATGAAAAAGAGACAGCTACTTGTAGACATGAGGAAAAATAGAATGCTAGGTAAATAAGCCACAAAATTTATTAGATGAGTTGAAGGGACAACGATGCTAAGGAGAATTGGTGAATTCCAAACACAAATAGAAGAACCCAATTAAAATAGAATTCAGTTCTTAGTTTAAAAAGGATTGAAAATAAGTAAACAGGTTATAAAAATGAAGGAAAAAAAGATGGTTACCTTCTTCTATTCAGACTCTTTGGAAGATAGAATGAACCAATCCTTACATAAGCAGTTGTTGAAGAAATATGAACTCAAACTTTCCTAACACTATTAAAAGCATGAATCCAAAGATTGGGGACGTTGACTGAGCCCCAAACAGGATCGAGGCAAAGAAAACATGACCTAGACACATCACAGTAAACTGCAGTCGAAACGACAATCAAAAGAGCTAACACAGTAGATGGCTGGGAGAAAACAACGTGGAAAAATCACCACCCGCCTTTTGCAAAGCAGGTGTGTCTGGGCAATGCCTGAACTTGATAGTTGAGGAGCAGCAGTTTGAGCCCAGAATTGAGGCCTAAGAGAAAACAGCAGGCAGAGAACCAGAGTGAAGCTGAGGGGCGGTTGTCCCGCCTCCCAAGCTCTCCTTGGCTGCCTGCAGTCTAGCCCCATAAATGGGCAGCTTTGTTCCTGAAAACCCAAGCCAACAGCAGATGAATCAAAGGGAAAACGTTGTCAGTTTAATGTAAAAGGTAAACTGTTCTATGAAGATGCGGTGGACGATCCGCTAGGACTGCACTATGAAATTTCCCACGGTGTGCAGTTTTGGTTTGGGGTGCCAGGGTTTTCTGTCATGTATTCCCTTGCGTACCCGATAGCATGAGTCTTGATCTATCGGGTATCTTTTTCTTAATCTGAAAGTTCTTTCCTTTTTAACGAGTGTTTATCAGAAGAGTTACTGTGTTCTTAAGTCTCTAGAGTCTGGCCCTTATCAGCTGAAAAAAATTCTCTGGCGTACAGAGAAACAGCCATCTGGGAAGTAGGTACGAGGAGAAATCTGCTACCAGAACAACCTTTGCTCAATGACGGTCTCAGGGCGAGGGCTGACGTCATTCAGGACCCAGGGCCAGCTCTGTGGTTTCTACTCTCTCAGGAAGAGAGACTCAATTAAACAGTTAAACAACTTATCAGTAGCTGACAAAAGGGATGAAGAGAAATCTGTTAGCAGGAGAACTTGCGCTGGATGAGGTGCACAGGGAGAGGGTTGATAAAACCTTCCTCCAGCTTATGGTCATCTGTTTTCACTTTTGGAGTTGCTTTCCGTTTGATAGCCGAAAGCCTTCCACAGTTACAGTTTTCCCTTTTTAAAATCAAAGTTTTCATTGTTGAAACGCCCAAAGTACGAAGAGCTGGTTGCTTCTCTGACGGTTCATTGGTGTTAACGGCGTGTATGCGTGTGTGCGCTTTCTCCTCAGGCAAACCAAGAGCTGGCAGCATTGGAAGAAGAAATGTTCCAGATGCAAGAATCCACTCGCCTTTTTGAAGTGACTCTTCCAGAGTACAAAGAGATGAAGCAGTGTCGCCGAGAGATCAAGTTACTCAAGGGACTCTGGGATGTCGTTGTTTATGTTAGAGTAAGAGGATGCTCTTTGAAAGCACACTGCTACTTTTCTCTCAGTAGTCTTTTTATTAAATACACAAGTTTAATCAGTGGTGTCCTACTTGGATTTTATAATACCTTGAACTATATGGTCGTCAGACTTTATTTTCCTCAGGAAAGTCCACCTCTCTGTGTTGGCAGAAGGGTCTTCCCTAATCAACAGTTTTTGTTTATTAGTTTAACAAAAACTTTGACTAGCGAATTAACATCAGACTTTGATTAGTGAATTAACAACTTCACATCCTTCTGGGAAATTATGTAGAATATAAGTAGATGTTCATATATATGTATCTATCATGCACATTGATAACACATTGATGGTCATCGGCACATAAAAACCTATGTCTACACCCATATGGTTGCATATGTAAACAATCTTACTCAAAATTATATTTTGAATGTAGTTCATTAAGTTAAAAGCATAGGTATACTAATAGGTCTGGTGAAGTAGCTATGCTGCAACAAGTAATAACATTTGTGTGTTTGGCTGAAAGCCATATAGAAGTATATTAACAAAATAATTTGGGTAAGAAATAGTTAATGATGAAGATTGTCTTGAGAAAGCATATCTGAAGAATTATAAACAAATACTTCTAATAACAGCTACTAATATACTCAAAGTGCATAGGCTTAAATGTTGAAAGTGTTTCGTGGAATTTATCATTGTGACTAAAAATTAATATAGAATAATGTTTTAGCCTTAAGTCTGACATGCTCGGACAGCTTTCTTGCTTCAGTGATAGGAAAGCTTTGGGAGTACAGTTAATATTTAAATAATTGACTTCCCTCTGGAGGGGACAGTCACTGTGTATCATCAGTTTACATATTTTTCTGCGGAGACTTACTTTCACCAAATGTTGTTGACACTTTTATCTGCTTGTGCGGTTTCAGAGAAGCATTGATAATTGGACTCAAACCCAGTGGAGACAGATTAATGTGGAACAGATGGACGTAGAACTCAGAAGGTTTGCCAAGGCAAGTTCCATAACTGTCTATTACAACCATTTATCTTTCTCAGCACCGCCTCCTTCCAGCTTCCTGAGCTTACTGTCTGGAGTGTTGGTCTTCCAATCCTTATTTACTTCCAACAGAAGGATATGAGATCATACATACATGCCTGCATACATATATTTTTTTTCACATCCAGCCAGTAGCACTTCTAATCAAGTCTGCCTTCCTGTGAATGAGTTGATAAGAACATACGAGAGCTGACGAGTTTATGAGTCCCAACTCTAATTGGGAGTTTTTTAAGACTCTAGAATGAGGGTGGGGTGGAGGGAATATCAGAGATGAGGAGATAGGCACATGAAAACCTTTGAAATCTTTTCTTAGGGACCATAAGCATTTTCTCTTTGAAAAGGTAGCACTGGTTCTGCCAATTTGAGCCACCAGTAGGAGTAGCCACCACTTGCCTGTCGGTGCTGGGCAAGAGTATTGAAGGGCCCACAGACTGCCAAGAACAAACAAATCTGTCCCAGAAGGAGAACAGCCAGAGTGCTCCTTAGAGGCAAGGATGGGGAGACGTGTCATCAGGAAAGGCCAGTCCCTTGAGGAGGACATACTCCCTGGATAAGCAGAGGGGTATGGCAAAGGAAGGATTCTGACAAAATGGGTTGACACAGTGGCTTCAGCAATGCCCTTGATCCCCAAAACCATGAGACTGGCGCGGGAGCAGGCCGTGTGTGTCCGTTGCACATAGGTTCACAATGAGTACAGTGTAACCGCACAAGAGGAGTAGGCATACCTGGGATATGAGAAATACTGTTATTTTTGATGGATATCCCAAAAGGACTCAGTCCAAACTGAATTAAGCTTATTTGAATTTAGAGTTTGGATATCTATCCCCCATTGCCATATGCTTTCTGAAGAGACATGAACCTCTTTGGGAAAAGCTGCAGTGAGAAGCAGTGAAATAGTTGCAGGGCCTCTTCTTTTTTTTCTTCCCCAGAACCATCATCCTGCCGTGTTCCTCAGTCTGGTACTTGGCTCCTCCCAAACCGGCGCAGAACTTCCCACCACGTCCTCCTGGTCTCAGACTTCCTTTCTGTGCCTCATGTCTGTGCTCATCCCGCATTGATCTCTGTACCATTTAATTACTACAAATTGAGAGGACTTGGGGTGTACTTTTAGCTGAAGGTCTGTTATTTTCTAAACCAATGGTTCTCCACCTGTGGATCTCCACCCCTTGGGTGGGGAGGATTGAATGACCCTTTCACAGGTGTCGCTGTCTAAGACCATCAGAAAACCCATTATGATTTACATTGATTCATAGCAGTAGCAAAATGACATTTTGGAAATAATTTTATGCTTGGGGGTCACCACAATATGAGGAGAACTGTCTTAAAGGGTTGTGGCATTAGGAAGGTGGTTGAGAATCACTGTTTTAAACAATTGGTGGTGTGTGTGTGTGTGTGTGTGTGTGTGTGTGTGTGTTAAGGGCCAGTTGTTTTATATTGGGTTTTCTCATTCACAATAGGTGGTGATGTTCCATGGACCAAGATGCCAGACAAGTCAAGGATCCTCCTCTACTTGTCTTAGGAGCATTAAGATATTTAAGTTCTTAAGAGTGAAACTCTCAGAGGTAGCCAACAAGTCAAGACTACCATGTCAACAAATCATGGACTTAGAGGAAGAGCTTAGTAGTGTAGACAAAAGTCTCTTTTCCCTGTACTTACCATTTCTAGAGGAAACTCTCTTCATTGGGCTTGTTCTATGAACATCATCCCTGATGGTTCTACACTGTGAATAAAAACCTCTTGTATCCCAACCGGCTTCCCTAGTGGCCAAAGAAAACTCCAATAAGTGAATACATTTTCTTTCTCTGATTGTATTAAGCTACAGGCTGGAGTTTACAAATACTTTTACTTTTTGCCCCCTAGTCCGTTAAGAGGGGGGAAATATCTTTTTTCTTTTAAAGGTTGCAAAGTATTTTGAAAAGTAAATTATACCTGGCGGGGTTTAATATTTCACTTCTTCTTTAGGAAATCTGGTCACTAGACAAGGAAGTGAGGATCTGGGATGCGTACTCAAGCCTGGAAGGCACAGTGAAGGAGATGGCGACCTCGTTGAGAGCAGTCACAGAGCTACAGAGCCCTGCCCTCAGGGACAGGCATTGGCACCAGCTGATGAAGGCCATTGGGGTGTGTATTTTGGGTCTCATTCATTAACTATTTTCATGAATGTTATGCATAATCCAGTACTGTCATTCCTTGATTTCCAAAATCCAGGATGAAGTGGGCTCGGTCAAGAGTGCTGTGTTGATCCAACGCAAGTGGTCAGTCTCCTTGAGAGAAAAAAAACAACGGTGTGCAAATAATCTGAAGGACCAGCTCTCATCCTCTTTTTACCCTTTACTCGCATTAAATCGCGAACACAGGAATGGTAGCTGCTCCCCCACAGCAGCAGAATCTCGTTCGCTCGAGGGAGACAGTGGGAAGGGACTCACAGAGCACCACACGAAATGGCAGTACACAAGTTGACTGGGAGCAGACCCGAAGGGAGCGAAGTGAATGTATGACATGCACAGCCGTCAAGTTCATTCTGCCTCATGGGAATCCCGCAGGCGGGGTCCAGACGGCCCCTCGAGGCTTCCCAGGATGCAAACCTATCCCAGAGGCAGAAAGCCCCCTCTTTCTCTTGGGGCACTCCTGGTGGGTTGGAACTGCTGGCCTTGCAGTTAGCAGTCCAACACTTGGTGTACTGCACCTCCAGTGCTCCTTCCGTGAGTAAGGGGCGGAGGAAATTGTGAACCCCCTCATGCCCTCATAATTCTATTCAATATTGAAGTCTCTTTTGTGGATCTACCATAGACATTTTAGACATTTATAATGATATAATTCAGAACTACCAGCTACTTTTCTCAATGAGAAATAATCACTCCATTTCAATCTTTTTTTTGGTGGCGGTGGGGGGGGGGGGGCATCACTGCCTCTGGTGGTCATGGGCGCTACCCAGTGCCGCTCCTGAGAGCCACCGCTGGATGTGAACCGCCAAGCCCGCCGGCCGCAGTCCCGCACTCAACCACTTACGCCACCCGGGCTCAGCCCCCATTTCAATCTATTTATCAGCTCACCTGACAGTATCTTCCCATTCCTCATGCCTTTGACCCTGGGACTTAATTTTATCTCTGTAAATACATGTCACGTCTAGAGATTCCATCGAAGTAGGATCATGCAGTGCTTGTCATTTTTGTGTATCTGTCTTACCATAAAGTTTTCAAGTTTTATCATCTTACAGCACATAATCAGGAGTCCCGGGGTGGCATGGGGGTTATGTGTTGGACTGCAATTTGCAGGGTCAACAGTTCAAAACCACCAGTCACTCTCCAGGAGAAAACAGGGCTTTCTACTTTTATAATCAGTTATAGTCTCAAAAGCCCACAGGGGGAGGTTCCACCCTATCCTATATGGTAGCTATGAGTTGGGAGTTGCATTGACTTGATGACAGTGAATTTACATTTTTGGTCTTATCGCATATATCAGGATTTCATTTTGCTGTATGACTGAATAATATGCCATTGTAGGAATATACTGCTTTTTATTAATTCATTGATAGACACTTTGGTTGTCCCCATCTTTTGTCTATTGTGAGTAAAGCTGTAATGAACATTGGTACATAAGTATCTCTTTGGATCACTGCTTTCGTTCCTTTGAGGATTTCCCTAGGAGTGAAATTGCTGGATCCTAGGACAATTCTATTTGTAACTCCTTTGTCTTTAAAATTTCACCAGTTTCTCAGTAATGTCCACAACCCAGTGATATTATTTACATTCTCCATGTTGTGAATCATTACCACTATTTATTTCCTAAAATTTTTCATCTTCTATGTCTGATTGTTTGAGAATGCCCCAAAGGCTGCTGCTCTGTTTTACATTTGACCAGCCATGGGTGAGGGTTCCAATGTCCTCACATCTTTACCAGAACTTATTTTTGGGTGTGTGTGTGTTTAAGAGTCACCGCAGTGGGCATAGAATGGTATGCCACTATTTTTGTTACATGATCTTTTGAAAAATCTATAAGGCCTTTGCCCATGTTTTTACTTTGAGAATTTT
>PVJH01047759.1:0-11139 GCA_004026705.1 Nesogale talazaci | reverse complement strand
GGGGGGGGCACCCAGTCACAGGGATGACTATCCCGTAGCTGGGGGTGTGGGGGGTACTCTGCTGTCAGCTACAGTGTGGGGATGGTCTGTAGGATGCTATGTGAGCTGTGGGGTGCCTGTCAGCTATGGGGCGAGTGAACCGTCCCACTAGCCATCAGGATCATGGCCACCCTGTCAGCTATGTGGGGTGGGGGGTCAGGATGTTCGGTCAGCCACGGGCAGCTGCCCTTGCCTGCAGACATAAAAACCATCAGGGCTGCGCTGCTGTGAGAGGCGGCCTGGACAGGGCATACTCACCCCCTTGTGGCCCAGCTCAACCACTCACGCAGCCCTGGGCCTGACCATCCTACCCGTCCCCCAGGGAAGGCTGAAGGGCAGCGTGGCAGCCCAGGGCAGGCCCTAGGCACGGGGAGTGGTGGGTGCTCAAGGCTCGGACACCCCATACTGCAGTGCCAGGGTGGGGCAGAAGCCAGCTGGTACCCCGCCCCTGAGCACTCACCCTGCCAGGACTCAGCACTGCCCAGGCCCGAGGATGGAATCGGGGAGTCCGTGCCCGGTTGGCCCCCTCGCACCCCAGGGCACGCTGACTGCCCAATGCCCTGGGGCCTTGCCTGCAAGGGGTCCACAGACAGGTAAGGCAGGTCTCCCATCCCCAGGGTGCTGGGGACACGGCTCAGAGCAGGTTGTCCCAAGGGCAGTGTCCACACAGGATGCTGGATGGACACAAGAGGGGAGAGGCGTACTTTTAGCAGGACCGGAGCAGCACGGTCCACTGGTCAGCAATGGGGATTCGCGGGGGCCTGTGCCAGCCCCTGAGCTGGGGTGGCAGGGGAAGGGCAGGGAGGGGCCTGTGGAGGGGCCAGGCCCAGCAGACCACAGGCTGGAGGGGCAGTGGGAGGACTGTCTAGCGGTGGGCTCGGGGGTGGTCAGATGGAAAAGGGGCAGTGGGTGGGTGGGGGCCTGTGGGAGCAGAGAGGGCTTCTTGAGTGACTTCTGTCTGTTCTGGAGCCTGGCACTGAGAGGGCGGGTTCTGCAGCCCTTGTGAGTGGTGGGAGCTGTGCTGAGAGAAGACTGAGAATTCCCGCAGGGAGGGACTCTGTGTGCAGACGGCGCCTGGGGGACACAGACCATGAGAAGGCAGGCCGGGAGGGTAGTCCCAGGCTCTGGGCCTCTTTCCCCAATCCACAAAGTGGGTGAGGGGCCTGCTGGCCTCCCAGGCCTCTGTCTCCGAGTTCCATGAACCTGCTCAGCTCACCCGCTCAGCCAGAGAGGGTGGCCATGGGCAGCCCAGAGGAAGGCCGCAGGGGTCCAGCTCAGGGATGGCGGGCTCCGGGAATGGCCATGGGGGCTCCACGGTGACAGCCAGCCGGTGGCTGTGGCCCCAGTGGCCCTGAGCGGGGAGGGCTGTGGGGGCCCCTCCTGGGTAGCAGGCTCCCAGAAAAGCAGAGGCTTGGGTGGAGATAATGGCAGGGTGCCCGAGGGAAGGACGGGGGTAATTGAGTCACAGCCCAGATTCCAAGGGCGGCAAGAACAATGCAGGCACCGGGTAATAACCGCTGTGCCCCCGCCCGGCACCAGCTGCACCCCAGCCCTCCCCCGCCGCCCCGGAGCCCGCGCTGCTGCGTGCAGCTGGCTGTGGTAAAGGTCACAGTCCGGGAATAAACCCGCTCCATAAACACAGGGACATCCTGAGCGTGCCGTCAAACCGGTGTGATGGATGGCGCCTGCCCCCCCCTGAGCTGTACCAGCCCACTCTCCCAAGCTCGCTCACCATGGTCACAGCACTGACCTCTGAGAGGCCAAGGGACAGGGCTGAGGAGGGATAGTGCCCCAGGAGGGGAAGTCCTCCCTCCCCCGTGCTGTCGGAGCGTGGGATGCTAAAGAGGAGGAGCAGGTCTGGGACCACGTCTGGCCATGCCTCTGGCCACCTGTGCGGTTTGCGGGGTGCTGGGCAGGCGATGACCCGTGAGCGGGGGACAGTGACCCCAGGACAAGATGTGAAAGGAAACTGCTGGCTCGGTCTCTGGAAGTGAGCGTTTACTGACCAAAGCCAGGCTGGGCAAGCAGGGCCAGAGCGGGCGGGTGGGGTCAGCCGGGGTCAGTCTTGCCCTTGGCATCCCCCTCCTGGGCAGCAGTGGACCGGGAGGCGGCCCCAGCGTGCGTGGCGTCCTTGCCCCCACCCTCTTCCGGGGCTGCTGCAGACTGGTGGGGTGCCGTGGGGTCCAACACCACTTCCAGGGCTCCGTCGGTGGTCGCCCGGTGCACGGACTCGCCTCGGGCTGCCAGGATCTCCTCCACGTTTCTGGGGACCCAGGGGGCACGTCAGTGCAGACCCTTACCACCCCCAGGTGGTGGGATGGGTGGTGGTCACACCTGAGACTGCCACGTGACGGAGCAAGGGGATCTAGGAAAACTAGCTCAGGGTGGGGGGTATGAGGCAGATAGGGACCCTTTACCCCACTCTGGGAAACCAGTGACTGCAGCCTGGGGCCAGCAGGAACAGCGAGGGCAGTCACAGACCTGGAGAAGCATCTTCCCAGCCAGTTGCCAGCCTGCCCAGGTTCTGCACTCCTGGAAAAAGTGTGCAGGGAGGCACCCCAAACCTGCCATGGCCATCACTCAGACAGCACCACCCCAACTCGCACCCTGCTCCTGCCGTTGGGGGGAGCGAGGGGATAGGCTCCCCTGACACAGGTGGGCAGAGGCAGCCTGGGGCTGGCCCAGGGCAGATCCAAGAAAGGAAAGGATGGCCCAGGTTTGGGGTGCGCTCACGCCACTGTGCAGACGTAGGTGTCGTGAGGCTCAACTTCATGGACAGTAGTTACCATGTTTACAGAGCAACCCCAGCAAGGCCAGGCTGGGGGCGACGGGTCTGCACACGAGGACACCTGAGAGGCCAGTGAGGTGGGGTGTGGGGTGGTGGGGGGTGGGGGTATCCGGACCCAGGCTCCCCATACGCACCCACTCCCGCCTGCCTCACCTCTTCCCATCCAGATCTGAGAACCAGCCGAGGTTGTCCGCGATGATGTGGTGGTTCTGGCAGCCGGGGCAGGTCACAATAACCACGCCCCGATGGTAGGCCAGCTTGGAGATGCGCTGAGAGGACCGGGTCCCGCACACCTGACCATGCCAAAGGTGGTGAGGCCCCGCCCAGGCCTGCAACCCCAGCCCCGCCCCTTTCCAGGGAAGGCCCGCCCCTCCAGGCGGCCAGGCTAGCTGCTCCTCCCGAGGGTTCAGTCCCGACACCCTGTGGCCCCGCCTTTCAGGCAGACTGGCCCCGCCCACCCGTCTCCGTCCAGCCCACTGGTGAGTACCCATCCACCCCGCAAGCCCGCCTCTCCCTGGAAGGGCCGCCTTCCCAAGGGTTAACTCCACCCCCCACCCCCCCGCAGTCTCGGCCCCGCCCACTGCCGCCAAAAGACCCTCCCTTCTAGGGAAGTGACTCCCTGCCGAGCGGTCGTCCTAGCCCTCCCCTACAGCCCCCGCCCCGCCCCCCTGAGCGGCGGCCCCACCTTCCTCAGGCTCAGCCCCGCCCTCGGCCGTCTGGTTCCCCCCGCAGGAGGCAGCAGCGGCGCCCTCCCCGGGGCCGCCCCCGCTCACCTTGCAGGTGTAGACCAGCTGGTAGTGCGCTGCCTCCACGCGCCCCAGCGGGGCCCCCGGCCTGGGCTCGGAGCTCCAGCGGCGCCCGCTCCAGACCGAGGTCCAAGCCCTCCGTCTCCCCGCGGCCGCCGGGCGGGCCCCGTGCGCCCACAGCTGCCTCGGGCCGGGGTCCCGGGGCCGCGCGCGCCTCAGCAGCCAGGGCGCACGGCCCAGAGCGGCCCGCAGCATGCCGCCCGCCGCCGCCTCGCTACGCCCGCCTCCGACTCCGCCCCGCCGCCATCTTGGAAGCGGGCACTTCCGGAAGCCGGGCGGCGGGGTCTGCCGCCCCCTGGCGGACGAGCGCGCCCTGGACCGGCGCCGCGTGTCCCGCCGCGGGAGGACCCGGCCGGGTGACGCGCAAAGCTCCGGGCGGAGCGGGCGCACTTGGGGGCGTGAAAGGACGCGCGGCTCCGATGCTGTTTTTTATTTACTTAGATGGACCTTCCCGAGTTTTACAAGAACGCGTGTGCTACAACAAACAAGTCACCAAGGCGCGCGCTCCGAAAGTGCCCGCGGCGCCGTCAGGGGTCCCGTTGCCGGTGCGCCGAGGGTCGGGCTAGGAGCCCTCGGTGTCCGTGTTGTCGCTGCCGGTCGTGTTCCCCCAGTCCACCTCCCCCTGCCGGGAGCCGTTCTGCACCTTGCGGAGGGCCCGCTTCCTGTGGGGACGGCACGCGGCAGGTGTCTGCAGGTGGGGCCGGTGGGGGCGTGCCCAGCGCCCGGCCCCGCCCCCGGCCCCGCCCCGGGCGCGCGCACCTGCGGTAGTTCTCGAAGCTCTCCTTGAGGCGCCGCCGCTCCTTCTCCGGGGGCTCCCCGCCGCTCAGGCCTGCGTTCTGGGGGGTGTGAGACTCAGGCCGCGGGCTCCGGGCTGTGGGAGGCCAGGGCCCTCAGCTCTGTCCAGCGCCGCCGCCGGGAGGGCAGGGTCCGGCTGTGGCAAGCCCTTCCCGGGGCAGAGCTCTGCCTGCTCAGCTGGGCTGTGTCCCTACCGAGGCCCCAGTGGGGCCGCCCACCCCGCGTGGGCCCGTTAGCCAGAAGGACGCACTCCTGCCAACCATCCCCTGACCCGGACAACAGGGACCCTGTGGTCACCCTCTGCCAAAGCGTCGTGCAGTCCCACGGAGGGAGGGGTCCTTACGTTGGGGGTCAGTGAGAGCTGCTCCTTCTCCAGGCTCTGGCTCTCCGTCTGGCTACCTGGACGCACAGTCCTGCTGTCAGCACCCCCAGCTCCTGGGAGCTGCTGGGGGTCTCTGCCAGTGACCCCGAGACGGCCCTGGGCCAGGGTAGGGGCTGCTGGGAATAGACCAGCCCCAGCAAGCCCTTCCTGTGGACCAGGCCTGGATCACGGTAGGGAGTCCACATGCTGCGCCCACTTCTCTGGGCTCCTCCCAGTCCTGCCCCCGCATGGGACCCTGAGACCTCAAGTTCATGTCTTTCGGGCAGACAACCCCCCACTTCCCCTTCCTACGCAAGATGTGGGGTCAGGCCTGCCCATGAGGAAGTCTGGCTCCCCAAGAACCCTCCCAGGCAGCCCTCCCACAGCACGAGGCTCCTGGGCTCCCCACCTGTCAGCTCCTGCACCAGCCTACAGCCACCACTTCACCCCATGCCGTCCACCCTGCCCCTGGACCAGCACGGCCCCCACCCAGGCCCAGGAGCCCAGACCCGCCCCAGCTCTGACCTCATGACCCCCTGGCTGGCCAACTTCCCTGGAGGGCACGTACGTGTCTGGGGATCCCACGCACCACAGACCCCAACACGTGAGCAGACCTGAGTGCCTCCTCCGGACTCAGTTTACCCTTGTGAGAGGAGGCTCACTACTGGCCAGGCTGCCCCGGGCCCTGTGCTCCAGCCAGGCACCGAGTTCATCTCCTCACCTGTGTCCGAGAGCTGGGCTTCCTCCTCCAGGGCCCGGGGCAACGAGAGCTGCAGGACAGGGTTACTGGTCACCTCCCTGTGCCATGCCCAGCCTCGCCGGTCCCATGCCCACGGGCCCCAGGGACATATGCAGGGGGTGGGGGCGGAGAGGTCCACTGAGCACTCTCTCCCCCTGCTCTGTGTCGGCTCTGACTGATAGTAACCCCACAGGGCAGGCCACAACTGCCTGTGGGGGTCAGGGCGGGGAGAGACTGTTGTCTCCCCAGGAGCTGCTGGTGGTCTCAGACTGCTGGCCTCTCGGTGAGCAGCCCAATGCTTGTCCACTATGCCTCCAGCACCCCTGCTCCTGAGCACCCCTGCCCCTAGGCAGGTAGGTGGGGGCTTGGAGGGTGGAAGGGCAGCAGTCTGGCCTGAGGACAAGCACTCACCTCGTGGGAGTTGCGAGGGGAGCTGTCCTCCAGGTCAGAGCTCTGTGGGTGCAGGAAGGGTTCAGTGGCTATGGCCGAGCTGTCCCCAGGCCAGCCCTGGACCAGGCTGAGCTCCCCCCACCCTACCTCTTGGACATCCCCTTGGGTACAAGCATGCCCGGCCCACTCCTGAGCTGTCCCAGAACCCTGGGTCTGAGCTGAGGGCTTAGTGAGGACCAGCCCAGGGAACCGTGGCCGGCAAGCAGGCCAGGCTCCGGCTAGTCGGGCTCCCGGCTCCCTCACCCCCCCAGGCCCGCCCCCCACCCCGCGGGGGGCCCAGGCCCACCAGGACAAGCATCTCCAGCTGCTGCTGCTTCAGCCGGCCCTCGGCGGCCAGCAGCTGCCCCTCCCGCTGGAACAGCTGCAGCTGCAGCTCGTCGGCCTTCTCGCTCAGCTCCCGCACCCTCTTCCGCAGCCCGTCCTTCTCCTGCAGGCCCTGTGCGTGATGCGTGTGCAGCGCCTCCCGCGTCGCGATGGCCTGCGGGCAGTGGGCAGGGGCCCCGGGCTCACTCCACTTCTGCCCACGTCTAGCCGGAGCAGGAGGGCGGGACGCACGCCCCCCTGGGTCCGGGGCTCATGGTGTCGTGTGGGCAGTGGACGGTGAAGGAGGGGTGGGGGATCTGTCTCCCCCACAAAGACACTCTGGGGTCTTGAGCCTGTGGCCATGACCTCGCGAGGAAGGAGGGGCTCTGCAAATGGCCTCTGTGACCGTGAGGTCCCCAGGGAGGTGGGTCCTGGTCCGTGTGAGGGAGACGCAGGCACCGCCAGGAGCGGCAAAGACAGAGACACGGGGTAGAGACAGAGGGAGACGAGGAGGCAGTGGCACAACACAGAGATGCAAACACAGAGGCCTGGGGAGAGCCCAGAGGGAGCCATGAGCGGCGGCACCCAGGAATGCCAAGGGCCACCAGAACCTGGGGGCGGGCCCGGGGCGGGTGGCCGTGCCCTACCTGGTCCCTCTCAACGGCCACCTCCTCCATCTGCTGCAGCACGGCCTCCATGCGCTCCTTGTACATCTTGGAGTCCTTGCGCAGCGACAGGCACTGCAGCTCGAACATCTCCCTCTCCTCCATGCTCTGCGGGACACGCAGCTCAGCCCACGCCCCTGCCCCTGCCTGCTGGCCCCCGAGGGTCCCTGGGAGCCCAGGCCAAGCGGGCGCCCCACCCCGCTGGCCCCTGCGCAGCCCCGCCCGTACCCGGACGCGCTGGGCCTCGGCCTGGCGCAGGTCCTTGCGCAGGGAGAAGATGGTGCTGGCCTGCTCCTGGTGGCCGCGCAGGGCTTGCCTCCAGTCCTCCTCCAGCACCTGGATGTAGGTGCTGCTCTTGTCCGGCTTCCCATCCTGGGGGGGCGGGAAGGGGCAGGGGGTGCCTGGAGGCCTCTGGCAGGGGCCCCTGGCCCCCCACAGCTCCCCTCAGACAGCCCTGGGCCCCCAGAGCCCCCACCTGGGCGGCGGCCTCCAGCTCCTGCACGCGGGCCTGCAGCAGCGCCTTCTCCTGCTGCAGCTCCCAGTGCAGCTCCTGGCTGGGCCGCTGCTCCATGGCGTGCCGCAGCTTCAGCGTGTGCTTCCGCTCCACCTTGCAGTCGTCCTCCGCCTTCATCAGGCTGTGCTTGAGCCTGTCCACCTGCACAGGCCGCCGTCAGCCGGCGGCCAGGCCCCCGCCCAGGCCCCCACTCCAAACTCGGACTTTAGACCGGCCAGCCGTCAGCCTTCCTCACGCCGCAACCCCGAACAGTTCCTCTTGTGGTGGTGACCCCCGCCCCCAACCGGAACGTTATTTTCGTCGCTACTTTGTACCTGTCATATTGCTACTGTTAACGAACTGGGTGACGGACGACTCCAGTGAAAGGACCGGTCAGCCTCCAAAGGGGTCGCGACCCACCCATTGAGTACCGCCCCTCTAGACTCCGCCCCCCCGCCCCGCCCCGGCACAGGTGCGCGTGAGGCCCCGCCCACCTCCAGCTGCAGGTCGCGGTTGCGCATGAGCGCGGCGCCCTTCTCCTCGCTGAGGCGCGCCAGGCGCAGGGCCAGCTCGTAGTTCTCGTCCTTGCAGCGCTTGAGCTCGCGGGCGCCCGCCTCGCCCTCCTCCTTGAGCCGCCGCACGCGCTCCTGGTGCTTCCGCAGCAGGCAGTCCTTCAGCCGCAGCTCCTTGATGACGTCGTCCTTGGCGCTCAGCAGCGCCGTCAGGTCCTGCACCTTCTTCTGCAGCTTCTGCACCTCGCTCATCAGCAACTGCGTCAGGCCCGACTCCCCAGAAGCGTCTGCGGCGGCCAGCTGCGCACTGAGGCCCAGGCCCTGCCCAGGGTCCCCCGCCGCCCACCGGCTGGGCCATCTCCCCGGCCTGCACCCCCCTCCCCGGCCGGCCGGGCACCCCCACTCACCGATGATCATGGAGAAGACTCGGGCCGGCTCCTTGCCCGTGATCTTCCTGTAGAGCTGGGGGTAGTACAGCTCCAGGCTCTCCAGGAAGGCCACGTAGCCCTTGTGGCCCGTGCGCTGCAGGATGTCCAGCAGGACGCCTGCAACCGGGCCGTGCGGTGGGCGAGGGCACTGGGCCGGCCGAGGGTTTCGAGGGAACCCCCCCCCCCCCCGGGGCGCTCGGAGGCGTGGAGGGCAGGCCCGGGCGTGGGGGGGCGGGGACACTGACCCACTTTGCGCTTGCGGATGACCAGGCTGGGGTCGCTGAGCACCTGCTCCTCGTCGTCCGGGTGCAGCACCTTGCACTGGCGCAGGTAGGGCGTGATGCGGGCCGGGTCGATGACGGCGATGAGCTTCACGCGGAAGCTCTCCAGGGCGTTCCAGCACTCGTCCTCGTTCTCGTAGTCCGACATGGCGGCGGCGGCGGGACCGCGGACTGGCCTGCCCACCAGCGAGAGGCAGATGGGCGCCCCCACCCCCACCCCCCAGAGCCCTGCTCGGCCAGGGACCAGTCGCCCTGGCCGCCCTGGGCCAGAGGGAAGTGGGGCACGTGTTGGAATGTGGCCTCCCGCCTCTGCAGCCCTGTGGGAGTCGGGCCACGGGGAACTTCCTCCTTTCCGGGAGCGGCAGCGGCCCTGTGTCACGCACAACAGCCTCTGATCTGGCTCTGGTGATGCAATGGGCTGCTGGGAGGTGGGGAGGGGCCCCAGGCGCGTCTGCCTGGTGCTCGCACCCTGGGAGGACCTTTGGGTGCACCCACAGGCAGACCGGAATGCTGCTTCACCCACTTCTCTGGCCCTGGCACTGACCCGGTCCGTCAGTCAGTCCCCAGACTCCCCTCCCAGGTGAGGCCTGGCTCCTGGCCACATGCCAGTGGCTCCGGGAGGCTGCTGGAGACCGTCACACTCTGCCCCCCTCTACAGATCGTCCCCCCACCCCACCCAGCGTGCGGACAGCGCTCCAGCATCACAGGGCCGCCAGCTTCGCAGCCCTTCCCTCAAGAGTCCTCAGTCCCTGCAGAGCCCCTCCCTCACAGAGCACCCTGCCTCGGACAGAAGCCCTGGGCAAAAGGGCAGATACCAAAATCCCTGCTTGGACAGGGCCCCCATCCCTACATGGCCCCTGAAGCCCCACTGAGCCGGGGCCCCAAACGGGGTCGGTTAGGAGCTAGGAGCAGATGCCCTGGCCTTTCCAGCTGAGAGCCACTGGTCTCAGCCCACCCCTTGGGTGCCCATGCCTGGGCAGTGGAGTCCCTGGTGGCGAGCCTACCTCGGGGTGCCTCTGTTGAGTGCTGCCGGCTGGCCGCGCGGAGCTGCTGCCCGAGCCTGGTACTCAGGAGGGTGGGGCTGGGGCCCTGGCACTTCCTGTGGCCCACAGGGGAAGTGGGACTGTGCTGTGCGGGAAGCCTCAGGAGCACACTGGAGCTCCCCCCTCCCCACCCCCCTCCGCAGCACAGCAAGGCCCCGGGCTCCTCTGGGAGCCACAACCTCCCTGGGGCTGGACCCAGGCGGTTAGTCTCACCACTCTGGTCCAGACGGCAGTTTCTGGAGGCTTCCCCAGTGGGGTGCCCACTACAAAAGGCTGTCACTGGCCAGCGGCCTCCACCCCCACCCACGGCTCCTTGATGGTCTCTCCCAGAGGTCCTCCCTGCACATGTGGGGGCAGGGACACAGGTGAGCCCCAGGGGACCCGCCTCAGCCCTAGGAGGGGACCCTGAGCCTCCATGGCCAGCACAACCTGTTGGCCGGGTCAGGCTGTCGCAACGCGTGTGTTGGAGGGGTGGAGCTACCTCCTGGGTGCACACCCCTCCGCCTGCATTCTCCGGGGTGGCACCCCCCACGGCCAGGCCGGGGCCCAGCTGAAGAGGCACGTGACGTGGTGGGCGTGCGTGCCTGGGCTGGCATCCGGGACCCGGACCGGAGTCAGGTCCCAAGGGCTGAACACAGGTGGCACAGGCAGGGGCACACCCACCTCCAGCACTGGGCAACGAAGGCAGGGGTCACTGTGGGTACGTGTGTGTGTGTACACGCTGCACAGAGCAGCCATGCTGGGTGGGCTGCAGGCCCCGGTAGGGGATGTGGTACGTAGTGGGGTTCCCCCTTGTTGGAAGTGGGTCTCCCTGGAAGGCCGAGATCCTAGCTGGCTGCATGGGTGGTGGGCTGGCCAGGGGACTGCAGCAGCCAGAGGAGCCGGCTCACCCCCACCCTACCCCCGTCCCCCAGGCACAGAGGGCGCTGCTTCGAGATGAGGCGCCAGGCCTGCCTTTATTCTTGCCAATGTTCACGCTGCACTTGCTGCAGAGGGACCCGTGGGGGAGGGGCACCAGGCCGGCTGGGGGAGGGGTGGGGACAGGGGCCTGCTCCCCAACGCGGGCTGAAGGCCTCTGCTCTGGCGAGGGGCCGACACAGGCCGGCAGCAGGCTGCGCTGACATGGGGATACGGCACGCAGGCACAGGCATCCGAGTGGCCGCAGAGACCTGAGGATGAAGTCAGCTGGTTCAGACACCCCCAACCCGGGGCCTGCGTCCGGGCAGGAGGCCCCTTCCTCCTGCCCCCAGGACGAGGGGAGCCCCTCCTGGGCAGTCCCTGGGCTCACTGCTCAGGACAGCCGCCTCCGCTTCCGGCTGTGCCGCGTCCGCAGGGACCACAGGTCATCCGGGATGTCTGAGCAGCAAGATGCAGAGGCCTGGCCGGGGAGACGGGCCACCCTCAGGCCTGGGGGGCCAGGGACTGTCCCTAGCCCC